>OZ012741.1:691240506-691413006 GCA_963859935.3 Lathyrus sativus | reverse complement strand
TCATTGGGCCAGTCCGAAACACCTAGTATACCGTTTAACCTAGTAACTAGATGGTCTCCCAAAGGAAACGTTTTATACAAAAATCAATTTTACTACAAATACCTTCTAAAAATTACAAATTATACATGGTATAAATAAACATAGAACTACAAATTATACATGGTATAAATAAACATAGAAGTAAACACAGATTTAGTAAGAGTCAGTCTCTTAAACCTAAAAAGCCTACTTTTTCATCCAGTTAAATGAAAATCAATTTTATCAATGATAAAAAAAATTGCATTTGTAACCTTATAAAAAAATTTAAAAAATCCAAAATATTTATCGATATTAAAAATATGCCGAAAATTAATCCCATCTTTATACCTTAACTCGACTCATTTTCCTCAAACTTAACAAATCCATCATTCTTAAGAAACCAAGTATTATCTTCATATAATAATTGTCAAGAAAAAAAAGGTTTTTTTTTCAATAAATGTATACTTGAATTATATATATATATATATATATATATATATATATATATATATATATATATATATATATATATATATATATAATCTTTATATATTTAAAAAATGATTTAATAGAATAATAGTCAAAATTTCACCTCTTTTAAAATAAAATATATGAAATGTTGCAAATTTAAATTCATCTGCAATTAAGATGTCCTTAAAATTACAAATTAATTGAATTAACCAGACATGTCTAAATTATTTTTAATAAAAATATTTTTATAATTTTTAGTTTATTTTATTAAAATAATAAGAATAATTCTTAATCAAATTAGTGGAGAGCCAAATGAAGTGGAAAGAATGGACAACAAAGTGTATATTTCTTCCTGCAAGTATTTCTGAGTATAGAGTACTTTGATAGATTATTTCCGTTTTAAAATGATTATCGATTTAAGAAAAAAAATTATTTAAAATAAATATCATTCTCACATTTTAATATAATAATAATTACTATTTTTCTAAATATGTTATATAATACACTATTGTCAATACATTAATAAGACATAAAAGTGAAATATTTTATAATAATATTATTGTATTTTTAAATTGTGTGTAAAAACTTTAAACGACAGTCGTTTTAAAACAGAGAGAATACAATTTATTTAGATTTCAGTAATAAAGAAGTGAGACATATGATGAACAGAGAAAATAGGAGTAGATGGCAAAACCATGGGCCACGTAAGCAGTCCAGGATAGGTAGTAATCATAGAGAGGGACTAAATTGTCCACGCGTAATGAAATTTGAATATTCTCTCTATAGCCCCTTTTCTGTGTAAATATCTTATCTTAATAATCTTTAATAAAATCATGACTTGTAAGAACATGGCCCTATCATTAACCAATAATAACTTCTCAAACTGAAGTGGACTTGGTCAGTATTCTATTGGCCACTGATCACTGACCATATTTTGGTCTTTTAGCTGAAAAACTCGGTTTCTCAGTCAAACTTTGACTTCAACTCTCCAAAGGATGCTCACTTTAAATGCAACAATTTCATTTCCTTCATTCAGCAGAGCAAAATCAAACTCCATTTCAAATTTCAAATATGGTATGCTTCACCATTCAAACAATTTCCTAAATTTCAACAGTTTCCAACTCTGCTTCTGAGTAATAAACTGAACTTTCTGGTAGAAGTGATATAAACAATACAAAATGGAGAATGAATGTAACTGGGAGCAAAACACACTCATTAACGAACTAATTCAGGGGATGGATGTGGCGAAGAGATTGAAGGAAGAGTTGAGAACACCATATTCCCCTAACACAAGGGATTCGCAGGTGCAGATGATACTATCTTCTTACGAAAAGGCTCTGCGAATTCTAAGATGTAATGAATCAACTTCAAAGTCGCAGACTGTGACTCCAGTCATTACTTCATTACCTCAGTCCCCGGTGTCTACCAATGGGAGTCCGCTGAGCGAGGATTTTGATGCGACCTTTCAAGATCGCAAAGAAGTTAAAAACAAATCGAAGAAAAGGTGAATTTAACAGACACATTTGGTAGCAGTTTTATACCATAGAAACCAACTATGTTTCCTAACAATTCTTTTTTCAAATTGGTTTCAGAAAGGTTATGCCCAAATGTATTGATCAGATAAGAGTGAGCTGCGAAAGTGGCTATGAAGGACCACACGAAGACGGCTTCAACTGGAGAAAGTATGGTCAGAAAGATATCCTTAGTGCCAAACATCCAAGGTGAGAGGAATTTGCATTACTATGCTACAGAAAAAAATTCTTAAATGTGTATATATAAATTGCATTTACCCGTGTCAGCATCTCATTGGAAACTCATTATGATGTTTGCAGAAGCTACTATCGGTGCACCTTCCGCAACACACAAAACTGCTGGGCGACAAAGCAAGTGCAGAGATCAGACGAAGATCCGACAATATTTGACATAACTTACCGAGGAAAACATACCTGTTCTCAGGGAAACAATGCCATTGTACCATATAAGCCACAAGACATTAAAAAACAAGAGAAACCACACAGTCAAATTAACGATATTCACCATGGACAACAATCACAAGAATGCTTTACAAACTTCAGCAACACCTTGACTGTGCAAACGGATAACCTGGGAAACAAAGAAATGACACGTCCTTTCACCTTCCCTTCCACTTCATTTGGATACACGGCGCAAGAAAACCAAAGTTGGGTTCCTTCGACCTTAGAGAACGATTCTTTCTTGAGCAGCCTGTTCCAAACACACTTGTTATCTCCAACAACACCAGAATCAAACTATTTCTCATCTCCAAGTTTCCACATGAACAATTTTGATGGGTTCTATAACATGCCTCGTTCAGAATCCGATATTCCGGATATCATTTCCACCAACACGTCAGTCACAAATTCTCCAATTCCCAATTTTCATTTTCCACTTGATCCAGTGGAAATTGATCCAAATTTCCCTTTCAATACTTCAGGATTTTTCTCCTAATTGTACTTGAGAATTGAATACCACGAGTACAAACAACATCAACCAGAAGTATTTTTCACCAAGACAACTTGTGTTTGGATTGTAAGAGCATCAGATAACATCATACTGTCCTAGTGTAAATTATGTTTGAATATTATGAGTATAAAGTCGTCCTAAAATAAGACAACTTCAGAAAAAAGAGGAATTGTAGAATAAATATTCGGAAACAGTAGCTAGGACTTTATGAGTATCCTTATAGTTAATCTTGCTATTTTAATTTCAGCACATTTTAGTGGTTTTTATTTTCAAATAAGTAGTTATTTCGAATTTCCATTGGTTAAGAGCATCACAATCATTGCAAATAATGAGAGATATTAACTAAAGTGAGCTAAATCACTTAACTTATTCATATAGCATAAAAGAGAACTAACTGAAAATTTGCACATCAAAATTCGATATTTCATTCCAACAAATGATACATTATACAAAATACAGAATTTATATACAAAATAACCAGATGATGGTAAGTGTGAGTGATTTTTTTAGACGACAACATAAACACCGGCGAGGGACATTTGAGTCAATGGAATAAATTGTCATAACACCAGCAATTATAAGAATAATGATTCCAAATATCAGACCTTCATCTTAGGTTACTTCTCCTCCTTCAATCCAGAGTCGGGAGTAGGCGTGTTTTCCTCCGTATTTTCAGCTTTTCTGATACCCTCTCTCAAACCCAACACGATGAACAAATTAGTGAGAGTGAGAAGGGACTCAGCTCCACCATGTAACCAATCCACGTTGGACAAAGAAGTTCCATAATGCACCTTAGCTGTCAAACCCCAAAACTAAGCATAAGTAACATAAATCATTTCAAATTTGGTTCATACATAACCCAATCTTTTAAAAACCGAATCACGCAATTCAACCGGTTGAATCATGAATCATGAATCAGTACAATCTAGTGTCTAAGTTTCTGTTATTTGAACTATTTCCACTTCGATTTTCAGTTTGACTTTTAAAACAACGGTCATGCATATATCAATTGAATTTCAAATTTCAGCTAATGAACTTGACTCACCATATATTCCAGCTGGAACTGCTCAAATTGTTCAATAAAACCAATGTTCAAAATAAATCAAATAAGCAAAATTAGTATTAACCAAAATCAGAAAATAGTACTTAATTAGTAAGAGAATTTAAGCAACAGAAGAAAAACTAACTTGTGGCACCAACAAACGCAAGCAGAAAGTAGAAACCGAAGAGTGTGAGGTTAGGGGAAGTTTTGGATTTGGTAAGAAAGTACAAGAAACCAATGTAAGGAAACAAAGAAAACGCGAATAGTTGAGAAGCGATGCTCTGTGAATCAATGGAAGGTGCCCAAGGATCAACGCCCAGTGGCAACACAGAGACGGTTACTGCTCTCTTTGTGTAGCTTTTTGATTGAATGCTTGTTCTGATGCTGCTTAATTGATAATCACGTTGAGAAAAGCGCGTTGCAGGGTTGATAAATTTGGGGGGTTTACAGAGGGATAAAGCGGGTAAGTTTATAGCAGAAGCCATTCTGCAATTAAGAAATTTATTTGTTGCATTGTTCTTATCTCTTGTATTGATTGCAAAACTGGAACCGCTCGATTTCTCTATTTTTGTTGTTAAATGGGCTGGGCTAGGCCGGGCCAATATAGCCCAAAATAATAACATAAAAACGATGAATCTACCTAGCACCCCACAAATTTCAATAATGCTAACTATAACTACTCGTCTTATTATTTACCTCTTTCAAAAGTTACCGTTTAAAAAAAGTCACTCTTAAAAACCCATAAATATCTGATTCGTAGTTATGTTGTATTGGAAATTTTAAAAATCCAACATACTACATATTTTTCCCTCTAAAAAATCTGGTATGTTAAGTATGTTTTTCTTATATGCGTTTAAGGTGGATAATTCTCTTACAAATTTTACTCAATTCTTTATCACTGAGTTGATATGTTTTACTTGCATGTTTTATATGAATGTTTGGAATATTTAAGTGAGTTATTGAATCTATAAGTAATTCATTATATGTTTTTGTTGACATATATTTTCATCCCAAAGTGAAAAGTTAATATGGATGCAATCGATTGGGAGACGATATAGTATTATTGTTGTTATTGTTTGTTCTGATACACCAAATGAGCAAAGAGACGGGAAAGAAAAATTGATTATAGGTTGTGAGGGGGAAGAAAACTACAAGAACAAAAAATCGTCTCAAGTCACTTGTAATAGAAGATTTAAATGCCCATTTAAGTTGAGGTTTGTGCCTAGCGGTTGGAACATAATGGTTAGATGTAGTACTCACAATCATGAATTAGCTAAGGATTTAGTTTTTCATGACATATTAGGTCGTCTAAAACCCGATGAAAGATTATTTATGAATGAAATGACAAAATACTACATGGTGTCGAGGTATATAGTGGTTGCATTGAAATATAAGGATTCTGATAATCTAACGACTACAACGCAGATGTAAAAGTCAAGATCAACATACTGGTCTACTATCAGAGATGCATTCACGGAAATGCAACATTTGTCGAACATAATTCATGATGAGAAATGCATGTGCTATATGAGAAACAATGAGGAATCAAATGTTATTGTTGATATATTATGGACACATCCTGATCCTGTGAAATTTTTAAATATGCTTAATTTGGTTTTGACATTTGATTGTACATACAAAATAAATTTCGGCTCCCACTACTTGAGATTGTTGGTGTTACGTCAACCAAGTTGTCTTTCTTTGTTGGGTTTGCCTACTTGAAACATGAAATGGAGGAAAATTTCACATGGGAACTAGAGAAGGTAAATGAGTAGTTCACATCCGAAAAGTGCCTTCACAGGGTCATGGTGACAGATCAGAAAGTTGCCCTGATGAATTCCATAATTTCATCTCTTCTTTGTATTCCATACTTCAAAAAGTGTTAATCAAAGTGCAAGGAGTACATATAGACTAATAGGCAAGAGCATGCTATGTATTCAAATAGTGTGTTTGAGTTTGAGAAACACTTACAGCATTTTTAGATGGTATGTATTGATATCCCTTCATTTATTGATTATGTGCATAAAACATGGTTGACACCCTATAAAAAAAATGTTTGTTATTGCATGGTCTAACTAAGTCACTCATATAGGAAGCACGATAACAAATAAGTACATTTTATAACATTGTGAGTTTCATATTGTTACATAATTTTTAATCAATTTATTTATTGAATTTTTTTCTAATTTTTTCCTAGGGTTGAGTCTGCTCATTAGAGACTCAAAAGCATGTTAAATACTAGTTGAATAGATTTTTACAGATGCTAGGATGTTGTCAACACCATGTTAAATGTATAACTATGTGTATTTTAGATTATCGTTTCAAAAAAGTATTGTTAATATTATGTATGGTATAACACTTAATTTTACTCGAGATTATACGGTTTTGTCTTGAGACAAAGCATACAACACATTACAAAGTTGGAAAGGGTAAAAAAGAGTTGGTGCTGACAAACTTGTCTATGGTTGCTTCATTGGGACAACATATGGATTACCTTGTGTGTGTGAAATTGCAAGTTTTCAAATACAAGATTACTCGGTTCCATTGGAATTCATTCAAGTATTTTGAAGGAAATGATGTAACACCTTAAACCCCGACTCTTGATATAAAAGAGAAATTCACACTTTAGGATATTACTCAAACAAAACATGCATACTTTCATCAGTTTAAGTTAACAAACTTGTAGCAGAACTCAAACTATGGCCTAACTCCCAATATTTATTCAAAGGAAAATAAAACGAACATCAACTCAAAACAAATATGTCTCATTCCTCGATGTTACAAAATCAGAGTAGTGTCTATCTAATAGCGTAAGCAAATAAATAAATAAGAAAGAAAGTTGCAAGGTCATCTTTCAACTCACAAGCAATCACTCCTGCTGAGTATCTATACAACATTTCACAAGTCATACAAAACAAGCAAGAAAGGGTTAAGAATACATCTCACGAATGTTAATGGTGAAATCAATAGTAGGATGGAAAAACAAAACAATAATAAGTATATTATTCTCACAAAATAGAATCACATTCCAATTTATAATGCAAATGCTAATGGACCAACTTCTCCTTCAATATGCATGTGGTACGTAACAACCCAAATTTAAGCGGAATATTTTAATTAATTATTTAATTGAGAATATTCGTATTTTAGGTGGTTTTCAGTGGTTTGTGGATTATTGAGAAAATGTGCATTTTTGGACTATTTATTTAATTAATAGTATACTATATGAGAATATTAGTATTATTATTGATTAAAATGAATATAAGTGAAATAAGGGTAAATTGGGCATTATGAAGAGTTAGTAATGGTGTTATGGGAAAAACCCAATGGTGTGGCCTAAGTGTAAGTTTGACAAAATAGAATTCTGAAGGTGGAGGATTCATTTTGTTAACCGTGAAAAGAATTGAGGCCAGAGCTCTGAGGAGGGATCAGTGGAGGCAAAAGCTTCGGAAGATTGTCGGAGTTAATCGTGAAAGCTTTGAATCGGCTAAGGTATGGGGAGTATCACTGTTCATGATTTTCTATGTATTCCTTTAGATGCTTTTATGGTTGGTTTGTGATTTAAGGTGTTTTGGGTTGGTTATGGGAAAATAGGGAATTTGATGATAAGGCTTTGAGGTTAGGTGTAATGGTATGTAACACTGAATATTGATATGAGAAGGGAAACCTTAGGCCTTCATAGCCAAAACCTTGGATTGTGATATGTTTGACTCTGTAGGAATAGGAATATTTAATGTGAGTAACTCTGATGCACTCAGAGCAATTGCAGGAAAATAGTGTTTTAGGTAGCGCAAATGTTGCCAGATTGAGTGCAAATGTTGCCAGATTGGCCTAATAAACCATAGATTTTGTGCCTTTATCGTCGTAAGACCTTAGGGATGATTTAGGGATGTTTTGGAGGCATTGGGGAAGTGAATCGTGTGGACTTTTGGGTTGATTTAGGTTCCGGAGCGTAATAGCGTTTTGCTGTCCGTCACGACTTCTCATGTTTTCGGTCGAAATCGTTTTGGACGTAACTTTTAATCCGTAAGTCCGTTTTGACCTCCGTTCGAAGCGTTGGAAAGCTAATGAACAGGGCTATAATATGGTATAGATAAGGGAATTGGTTTTCCAATATTTTTATATCTAATTATGTTTGAGAAGTCAATTATGTATATGTCCTATTAATGAATCATGTTTTGGTTCAGTGATGTCTTGACGTTTTGATGCTGCAATTTTCCTGATGAATTACCATGAGAGTAACTGTGATAATATGATGAATTAACATGAGTAGAACTATGAATTTTATGTGATTAATAGGCTATAGTATGAGAATTATCGTGAATATAATATGATGAATTAATATGAGTATGACAGTGAGGTTGCGTGAATAATAAGTGCTAGTATGAGAATTACCGCGAGTGTAATTATGATGAATTAATATGAGGCAGTGTGAGATGATATTAGGGATTAATATGTAAATACTATGTGATGATATGACGAATTAACATGAGTAGAACTGTGAAGTTTATGTGATTGATAGGCGATAGTGTGAGGATTATCATGAGTATAATTTGATAAATTAATATGAGATGATATGGGGGTAGTATTATGAATTGATATGGGATAATATGATTATTAGCTAATATGTGATTTATACGTGATTATATGATGGCATGATGTGTGAGATTAATTACTATGATGAACTATGATGATATGTTGTATGATGAGTAATACGATGAATTATGATGATATGTCGTATGATGATTAATGTGATGAGCTATGATGACATGATTTATGATGATGAATATGACGATGAGATATGACGTGTAATGGTGATGAATATGATGAATGATGATGCATCATATGCTGTTATTATGAGGACTATTGTGAAATATGCATCATGCATTCATGTGCATCCGGACTTCGGTTCAGGACCTCGATTACTTTGCCTTCAATCCCACGGTGTGGATGTGAAGTATTTTGATGTGCTCCGATCCTATTGATGGGGATCTATGGAAGGTTGATGGCCCAGTGTCCATCGCGCTGTGATGATTGGTACCACATGCATTGAGTCTATGTTGCATTTGCATTTATGAGCCTTTGTGTATAAATTATGACGTTGTGGCCTTTGAGGCATATTTGAAGGATATCAATGTGTTGAATATAACTATGAGCAATATGCCGTTTATGCATTAATTGTTATACATTGATTATTATGAATTGTCTTACTCACCCTGCCTGTTTGAATGTTACCTCCACGTGGGTAACGTGTAGATGAGCAAGTTTAGCCGTGGACGCCGTTGGGGAGTATTGTGAAGTTTAGAGTCGTTAGCCTTTATGGTTAATGTAGAGGGTCTTGCTCTGATATGTAACATTGGGTTGGGTTCTTTGAGTTGATTGTATATCATTGGGTTATTTTACTGATGTTCCATTATGAGGAAAACATTGAGTTATGTTTTGAGTTCCGCTGTATATGATGTTTTGATGTATTATGAGAAAACCCGTGTGTTACGGAGTATTGACCAACTTTGTTGACTTTGAGAAATGTACACCCTTTTGTGGCTTTTTAATGAAAGTTAATATTTTACTCTGAAATCCGTGTTATTTTGCCGTAATATCTGTGGGGTAGAATAAGGGTGTTACATTAGTGGTATTAGAGCAGGTCGGTCCGTCCGACCAAGTTGTCTAATGTTGTTTGTTTCATTGTATGCGACATGTGTGTGAAAACACTATCGATACATGTGTGTTGCCTAACCTTTGTCTGTAGAAGTGAGAACGAAACAAGTGGGGGAGAAGTTGTGCTTCTCCAGGACGCTGCAAGTGTGAAGTGGCGGCTCAGTGTGTGGTTGGACGCTATTATAGTTTGGTAAAGATGGTTTATACCCACCATTATTTTCGGCTGTCTATTGACAAATTGAGGAACTGATCAGCCTTAATCTGTTGTTGATAGTGGACGGAGTCATGTTGGATGGAATAGACGTGTCTTTCAAGTTTAGATGGCATGAGTAGTGAATTGTCTTGAGTTAAGCTAAGTGCTTAGGAATTGTTTTTATGAGTCGGCGCAGGACAGTGTTGAGATGTTTAATTTTGATGGGAATTTTGAGTGTTAATGAAAGTGGGGAAGTTGGTGGTTTGCCAATTAATTGTGGTTGTCTGGAAGTTATCATGACAAGATAGTGATATACAGCCAGAATGTGAAGTGGAGTTGTGATCGACTTAGTTACGGAAACTAGTCCGATATTAAGGACTCCATATTATATGTCTATTTGGATGGTCAAGGAATTAAATGGATTGAGTGGTTTTGAGACTTGTGTATGGTGTATGTGCTAAGGCAACAAATTGCGAGGTCGAGTATATTAAAGGTGGACAGTGATTTCTGGTGATTATTAGAGAAAGTCGGATTGGAATGCAATATTGGTATAATTAGGCCTTTAAATATTTCAAAAGTTGAAGATGTGTTGAATGGCCTCCTAAGTGTGAAATTGTTGTTCTACGTTGAATTCTGAGATCACAGCTTTTTACAGAATCGAAATCGGGCACCCGAAAGTCATTTAACGATCGAAAATAGAATTTCGGACTGTCAGATTCGCCAGGCGAGCGATATCCTTCGTCGGGCGAAAATGTCCTGGGACAGAAGAACGATGTTTTCGTATTTTGCCGTAACGGGAGAACCGTAACTCGGAATGAAGCACGGTTCGAAGCGTTGGAAATCTATTCCAATGCTCTATATGATGGTGAAGTAGTGGCATGGAATTAAGTTATTTATTTATGGACCATGTTTGGATTTTGTAGTAAGTGCAGAAAGTGCGGTTCGTGTTTCCGTCATAACTCACCAATTGAGTGCCGGATTGACGTGGTGCTTCAGAAGGATGATGGCTTTGGGTTGAATTACCATTCGGATAAAGCGAACATGGTAGTTGATGCATTGATTTGGGATTCTTTGCATATACCGATATTGATGGTAAAAGAGTTAGAACTTATTGAGCGATTTCGTGATATGAGTTTGGTTTGTGAAGAGACTTCTTATGAAGTTAAGTTTAGCATGTTGGAGCTTACTAGTGGTATTCTTGATGAGATTCAAGAAGGTCATAAATCTGAATTGAGTTGGCAGATTGGTGGAATTTGATAAATTAAAGTCGAAGAGTTGATTTTCGGATTAATGGAAATGGTATCATGAGATATCGTGATAAAGTTTGTGTTCCAGATATTGTTGAGTTGGAAAAAGAGTATTATTGAAAAAGGACATTGAGGTAGATTGAGTATCCATCCCGGTGCTATGAAGATGTGACCGAATTTGAGGAAATTGTTTTAGTAGCCATAGATGGAAAGAGAAGTGGTTGAGGTTGTATATGTTGGTTAGACTTGTTAAAAGTCGAAGATTGAACATCAAGGACTATTTGGCCTGATGCAACTGTTGAATATTTTTGAGTGGAATGGGATAGTATTTCCCTGGATTTTTGTATCAGGTTTTCTGAAGAATTTGAAGGGATATGATTCGATTTGGGTGGTTATGGATATATTGACAAGATTAACTTATTTTATACCAATAAGGATTAATCATTCTATGTTGAAGCTAGCCGAGATGTATACTGAGGGAGTTGTGAAGTTGTATGAGATACCGTTGAATATCGTTTATGGTAGAAATCTGAGATTTGCATCTGAGATTTAAATTACTAAAATACCCCATAAATTTCCAAAAGCGCCAAAATAACACAAATAATCCAAAATAATTTAATTAAATCAAACCACACATAAAAAATTCAATAATTAAATTAAATATTAATGTAAAGTTGGGGTATTACAAATTACACATTGAAGAACATGAAGTCATTGAATAAGAAAGTGAGACACATTTGGACTTAGGGTGTGTTTGGTTCAGGGTAGATGGAGGGGAGGGGAGGGGAGCAAAATCCCTCTAAAACACATTTTTTGGTTCCCTCCGAATTGGGGGAATTTGGAGGGGAGGGGAGGGAATATGAGTTTTAATATTTAAAAATTATTATATTTACTAAAATATCCTTAGTTTAATTTCAGTATTTCAAAACTATTCGTTTTCTTTCGTGTTATTACTTTTTCTCGATTGTTTCCATCAACTTATTATAATTGTTCTCCACCTTCAAATTATTTTATAATTTATATATTTAATATAAATCATAATCATTGTCTTTTTTTTATTAAAAAAAATTATGTTTAGTTATATTCGTTTTTTTCTTTTAATTTTGTTATGTATTCTATCATATTTTCTTTTATATCAAATTTTAAACCATTCATTTTATTTATTTTTGTTTATTCATTTTATTAAATATTTTGAACCAATTAATATTTAATAATAAGTTATTTTATATATTTGTTTTGTTATATGATTCATAACAATTTAAACGATGTTATTGGCATATGGTTTAATTTATGTTAGAAAGTTATAAGTCGAATCAATTGTACTCAATTTTTTAATTTTATGTGACAAATAAATACTTTTTTAATCACTCAATATTAAAAACTTTATTACCAACAAAAATACGCATGAATTTTTCACATTTTAATATCATATGACTTATATAAGATCATAAGGATAAAAATGTAAATTATTAATAAAACTCCTCCCCTCCCCTTCTGAACCAAATACATTTTTAATTAAAATCCCTCTATTCCCCTCCCTTCCTCTCTTTCGAACCAAACACTTATCTGATTAAAAAAATCACTCACCTCCCCTTCATTAAAATTCCTCCCCTCTCCTCCCTCTCATTTGAACCAAACAGACCCTTAGACAAAGAATATGAATGTTTGAAGAGGTATTTCATCACCTTGGATATTGTTGGTCAGAGGTTGATAAATAAAAAGGTGCGTGAACTTACATGTCAATGTAGAACTTATATGTGTCCAGCACCAATGAGGTACAATCCAAAAAAGGGAGATAAGAATAGTAAAAAAAAGGGGCAAGAGAATGATGTGCATCATGTTCCTTCACATTGGGAGTATGTTGAGGTCTTATGGGGAAGTCAAACGTCCAAGATATCATCTACTAAAGCTCCATCAAGTCAATCATCTAGCAAGTCTTCAAGGCATCTTTACTTGTCTCAATTTCTTCTTCTGACATGATTACATTGTAGATATTATAGATGTGGAGGCTGGTGAAAATTATGGTTATTGGAAATTTACTTGAATGGAGTGAAAAATCCTAGTTATTTGTTCAGGCGCATCTAGATGGTGAAGTTTATCAAAACAATCATTTTTATTCTAATGTGTTCTATTGTAGCTATGAGAGGAAATCTAAGAGGATGAGTAAATTAATATTGTTGGATTTTTCTTGATTTTATGCAAAGTTTCCTAACTTATGATTTTATTGGAAACAAGTGGTTGAATGTTACTTTAAAATTAATGTAAAATGCATAATTTTAAAGGCATAAAGATAAAACACAAGATAATTATACTAATTTCTCTTATCAACTAATAATACATTTAGTCCTTCTACTCCTTAGAGGATTTTCCACTATATTTTAGATTCTTGTACAAGTCTTATCAAGACCTTTTTACAACCTTCTCTTTTTTATGATGACAATAACTTTTGAAATTTTCTTTTTCATCATCAAGCTACTTTAATACTTTCAAATCTTGCAATTTGTAAGAAAACTAGAAACTCCTCGTATCTTGTATATCTCCCGTATCTTTTGAAACTAAAGATTTTATCCCCCTAAAAATATCATGAAAAAGAACAAAATTGCACTACTATTTCTCCCCATTTTGAGTATATCAAAAAGAAGAAAAAGTATAATAACCAAAGAAATATAATGGAGAGAGAAATAATATAATTTATTAAAACTAATATATAGGAAAGTTACATCATGATAATTAAAGTATTAGATAAAAGATATAATGACATATTCTTACTCTTCTTCACAATGCTAATTGAAAGTATCAAACTCAAAAATCTTAAGTTAGGAGTTTGGAGGTAAAGAGATGGGAGTGCTTTGAAAAAAAGAAAAAATATATAGTGAAAAGAGTTGAAGAATTTTAGTTGAAAATTTTTTGGTGTTTATTTTTATTCAATACACAAAATTTTCCTAATTTTAAAAACTCAAAATTTGTATCGAAAAAGAACTTTAGAGAGTTTCCATAAAATCAAATATATTTTATATTGTTATAATATTTTAAAAATTAAAAATATAGCAATAATAAATATTTATTTATCATTCTTAACAAAAAGAGAATTACTAAAAATATTAATTCTTTTTCTTTCTTAAATGTATTTTTGGTCCTCCAATATTGATTATTTTCTTACTTTTAATCTATCCATTTTAAAAATCAGTTTTTTTTATAACTAAACTTTATATTATTTGAGATTTTATTGGTCTCCCTCCAATTTTATATACCTGCCAGTGATGATTAGGAAAAAAATATTTTTAATGCTGCGGCATTAAATTATTTTATTATTTAATTAATTATATTTTTAATAAAATTTAATTTTTATTATATGTTTTTTAAATCAATTAATCAAAATTTTTAAATGACATATTGGACTCAACATTCATGGTCCATATTTCACATAATAACTTCTCAATTCATAGTCGGTATGAGTTATCAATGCCATATAATTACAAATATTTGTTTTTATCTCAACTCACATATGCAAAATTAAAAGCAAACCAATCAAATCTCAAATAATGTAAAATTTAAAAATTTAAAAACTAATTTTTAATTTAATAATGTAAAATTCAGAAATCTAAAAACTGATTTTTAATATAAATAAATTAAAAATTAAAAAAATATCAAAATAGAAGAATCAAATTACATTTAAACATTTCTTTTTTATGAATCTATTTTCTTAAAGCCCTCTCATTTCCTCTCTTCTAAACTTAAGTCTAAAATAGGCCACCTCTTTTACTTAAATCACAAGAACAATATATAAGTCAAAGGTCTAAGGAATCTTGCTATGTTCAAATTGCTTTTATATATATATCAAATAGTGAAAAGAAAACAATTAACCATAATACAAGTCACATATTTGCCAAATTCAACAGTATCTAAAATAAACATTTAAAACATTGCATCGTGTTTCATTACAACGCCATATATATAAAACTATTAAAACCAGAAAGACTCGCTATCGTTAGTAGTAATTGCTACAATACACTTTTGACTTCATGAAACTAGCGTTATTAGTATATTACGTTATGTTACATCACCATCATGTATTAAAATCACCCCATTAAGCACTACACGAAACACCAACGGTGGCGGCGGCCGTAAACCGCTCCGAAGCTGACTTTCTGACAAAGTTACTGATATCCGGCGAAAGACCAGCGGTTTCAAAATCAGGAAGTTCGGGAATGGTAGAAAGAAGAACAGGTTCAGATTCATACAACTTATCGTAAACAAGCTGTTCTTGATCTTTCGGATACGATCGGAAACTACTGCTACGGATCTTGTTGTTGGATTTATTGCTACCGGACTTGAAAACGAAGCGGAGAAGTTTCTGGAAGGTTCGAGAGATCTTGAAAGACGATGCCTTGTTGTTGTTGTTGATAATTTGAGAAGAAGGTGGTGAGTCGTGAAATTGAAGTTGCAGTTTGGCTCGTTGAGGTAAATGAGGCATGGAATGTGTTCTTGGTGAGTTCGCTATTGCTGAGTCGATTTGGCGTTTGAACGAGTTTAACTCGTACGAGTCGTATAACGTGCTTCCACAATCCCACTGTTTTCGTTGCTTTTCTTCCATTTTTGATTTGAGAGAGAGAAGTTATAATGTGAAGTTGTGAGTTGGATATATAAAAGGGAAGTCTTGTTATGAGAGTTTCACACGTCCTATAGATATATTGACTTTTACTAACATTTAAGCGTTAAACCCGTGTGGAGCTTTTCATTTTTTTTTAAGTTCATTGTGCCAGCGTTGCAGTTATAGGATGATTCTTTCTACTACCTGCAACCTCCATACTGGTTGATTATTGCTCCTCTACAGATAAGCTTCAATTATAAAATATTGGAAAGTTAAATAATTCATCTGTTAAATTGAATAAATTATTAAGTTTTAAGAGTTATTACAAAATAATTTTACACATTTATTAATAGGAATTTATCACTTAATTATGTCATATCAAATAAATTAAAAATTAGAGCTTAATATAATAGAATACAGCGTAATAATTTGTTGATATTATAAAATTAATTTACGTTTTTAGTATATCCTATTTTCAGGATTTAATATTTATTAAGAGTGAAGAGAGTAAAACGGATAATAATATATGGCAATATATATTAACTTATTAAGTGAAATAAGATGTTGACAGCAATTAAAAATATAGATAGAGTAGTAGGAAAAGGTGGGACGTGTAATAAAAGTGGTCCGTTGAATCATGTATGTAGGTATCCTTTCATGAAATAGGAAGAATCCAAATAATATACTACCGATATGAATTAATGAAATCTTATTTTTTATGATTAAGTGAATTTTGTTCCTTTCTTTTTTTTTTTTTAATGGGAGCTCATTTTTAGAATTTTTTTTTAGTATATCTATGTATTTCAAAAAAATTATCATTTAAAGGAAGATTCAAATTTTTTTTTAAAGTGGTCACATTTCAGCATGCAGTCGTCAAATCATATGGTGACACAGACAAAATTGAAAATGGACTTTAGTAAAGTCGCCAAATTAAATAGCGACACAGCTTGGGTTTTAGTAAAGTCGCCCATTCATTTGACGACTCAGACAAATAGTTTTAGGGTTTACGCATTTTACATATAAATAAACTTAGGTTTAATTAACAATAAACTTAAATTGATATAAATATTTTTTAGGTTTAATAAATATTTGTTAGGTTAATAAATTGATATAAATATTTTTTAAGTTTAATAAATTGACCTAAATATTTTTTAGGTTTACATTATATATATTTTTTATACATTTAGGTTTAATATAAATATAATTGTGATATAATTTTAAAATAATAATTATTGTTTTTAAGTTATAAACATTTTTAAAATTTTAAATTATAAATCAAATTAAATAAAAAATTAAAATTGATTAACCATTGAATTTAAAAGTATATAAATTGATTTAAATTATAAAATTTAAAACATAATAAACATATGATTAATCATTGAATTTTAAAAGATATAAATTTTGTAAGGGTATTTAAGACATGTCATATGCGGCACGTACTATTCTATTTTTCTATAAATACGACTGCAAACACATATATGTGTTTCACAACATTGTATACCAAAAGACTGAAGTGTTAACAATTTTGAGTGGAGTGGAGTCTAGAATGTATGCATTTCTAAATCAACGTTCTTCGTCGTCGTCATCAGCATCGGAGGAACCCTTTTCAACATTCGATTTAATGAAAAGAAATGCCCTAGTTTTTTTTCCAGCAACGAAGCCTCCGATGAAGGTGCTCCTGTGGAATACGCAGACATTGGAGCATTTGCATAGGGAACTAAACCGCTGGCTAGGCGGAGATATTGCTCCAGGAGAAAAGATTAGGAAAATCGAGAGGTTGGTCGAGGAGGCTGGGAGAAACTGAGTTACTCGTGAATGAAGAAAAGTGGAAAATGATGCTGGTGTCCTTGTGATGATGTTAACACCAAAGAAGATAACGTTGATGGTCATGATATCGTAGATGCCTTAGTGCATTGTTTTGTTTTATGTCTTTATGTTGTTGTTATTTTCGGAATGTTATTGTGATATTAAGTTATGTTTGTTTAATTTCTGTCGCTTGCTAATTGTAATCGTTAAGTATGCTTTAAATGGAATGAAATTTGCTATTGATTTAAAGGGACACAGTTACATATGAAACTATGATCTGCTGGTTGATCCTACGTTAGTATATTTTATATGATTGTGTCCTGGTTGCCGACACGAACTACATAATCTTACCATCTTGTCTGCGGTATCCATCTCCGTTCGAATGTGCGTGCTGTTAGGGTGACCCTTTTTCTTTCTGCGCATCAAGTCATTATGTCGTATTGAGGCCAATAGTCCTTCTTTGCCACCACCTGAAAGCTACATGTGTAGACATTGCATAGACTTATCACTTGGTACACTGCAGAAAAAAGGTTGGCTGGGTCCTGTCGTGCCTTCAAACATGCTGCTATAACATGTGAGCAAGGCATACGAAATGCCTGAAACTTCCCACAATCACACCAGCTCCTTTCCAGTTCAACACGGTAACATCCCCTAGGCCTTCCTTCGTTGTGATCAATTGATTCGGCAGCGCTGAACCAACCTTTATTATGGTCAAAGATTGTGACCATATATGTGTTGGCTTTGGCAGCTTCGTCTTTCATGAATTTCATTGAAGTATCACTGTACAGCTGACCCGATTGTAATACTGAAGCCCACTTCGTACGTCTGCTATCAAAGAGTGTGCCTAGCCTAAAATATGTTGCCTTTACCAAGGCAGTTATCGGTAGGTTTCAGATTCCCTTGAAAACAGAATTCATTTATTCAACGAGGTTAGTTGTCATGTGGCCCCCATCGCACCCCGTAGTCGTATGCCCGTGTCCATTTCTCTTTGTGAATGTTATCAATCCATCTTAATGCATCTGCATTTGTTAGTCTGATTTCATCACGGTAGTATTTGAATGTGGGTTCTGTTAGTGCATATCCTGCATTCACAACCTTCTTCTGTAGCGTCTTGTCTTTGATTTCCCGCATAAAATTTTGGGCGATATGTCTTATGCAATAGACGTGGGTCGAGGGAGGATCCTACCAACCGTTATCAAGGTTGTTGTATGCACTCTCGATTGATGGGTGTCGATCAGAGATCAAACATAAGTTAGATTGGGGAGACACGTAAAAGCGGAGATTTTTTAAGAAAAAACTCCAACCCCCAGCAGTCTCCCCTTCAACTATAGCGAAGGCTATTGGAAAGATGTTGTTGTTCCCGTCCTGTGCCACAGCCATGAGTAGGGTACCCTTATATTTCCCGTATAACCAAGTGTCGTCAATTTGAATTATAGGTTTACAATATGCAAACCCTTTGATGCATGGTTCAAACACCCAAAAGAGTCTGTGAAAGATTCCATTTCCACCCACGCAAATCCCGTCTGGTGTACACGCATGCATTGTCTCCAATATGGCAACAGTCCCTGGAGAGTAGTGTTTAAGAGCCACCAGGAGTTTTGGAAGTTCCTTGTACGACTCCTCCCAATTTCCAAACACCCTTTCAACCGCTTTAGTCCCAGCAATCCAGATTTTTCGGTATGAAGGAGTGTAATTGTACATTTGCACCATATGTGCAATTATGGTACTGACCTTCAAAGACGGGTTGTCGCTAACGACTGACAGAATCTCATCGTAAATCAATCGAGAGCTGAGTTTGCGATGGTCCTGCATCGGATTTGAGATTATACAAGTGCGGGCCGGACCCATTGACCCTATCTTCCAGGAATCACTTCTCTTCCTGAAAGATGTTGTTAATCGGAACGGGCACTCCTCGTTACGATAATAGATTGTATACCGCGTCGGATTTGTCCGATCGACTCTATAATCAGCTGACAACTCCATATGAAATTGTTTGATTGCCCGGACACAATCTTCTTTGGTATGAAACTCGTCACCCTCTTTTAGTTTCCCTTCTGTTGCGTAGTTGTGGTTGTAGAAAATATCAGTTGAGGGTTCATCGCCACCTAAGTCAAGATTTTTCATGTGCTGAGGTGGGTAATAAACATGGCCGGGTAGAACCCCCTCTTCCTCGTTGTTCACCATCTCGTCAATAGTGAATTCAACTGCTTCTTCTTCTTCGTCAATGACATTGACTTCAGCGTGTTCCTCGTCAGATTCGCAAAAAACTTGAGAAGAATCAAGTTGTTGAGACAGTTGTTATTGTTGTAACGTAACATATAACGCGATATCTGAGAAACCAAAATACTCGTGACAGCGGAACATGTTACGCACATCTTCATCGTCTCGAACCTTTAACGGAAAAAATTTGCATTCACCATGCCCTTCAAAAAACACTGGATTTTTGTATATTATTTGGCCAACAGGACCACATTGCAGTTATTTTTCTAATATCGACTTCAGGTGTAAAAAATTAGACCTTCTGTCAATTAAAAATCTCGTAACATTAGTGTTTCTGAAATTGTAACTCGTTATTTCACATTCAAAAACTTCACCGTTAAGATGGGCAGAAATCATATATTGTGGTGTTTGAGACATAGCAAAAATTGTGTTTGCAAAGATTGTTTTACTAATTGATATGATAATACTACAGACGAGCTTTAGTATTAATAACAATTTGGTGAGCTGTATGACAACACTCTGCGGTTCACATGTGACCTTGCATGCCTATCAATGACTCTGCAGGCCTATCAATGAGCTGTATGACAACAGTCTGAACACCATATAATGCATGTCATATGGCCACAGTAACAGTCTGAACACCATATAATGCATTTTTGAAATTTAATGTTGAATATATTATGTTTGACGCTAAAAATATTATGTTTAAATTTATTAAGCCAATATTATGTAACTGATTCCCTGCGTTACTTGTAATATTATGTTTGACGCTAAAAATATTATGTTTACATTTATTAAGTCAATATTATGTAACTGATTCCCTGCGTTACTTGTAATATTATGTTTGACGCTAAAAATATTATGTTTACATTTATTAAGCCAATATTATTATTACACTCTTACTAATTAAAAATATCTTAAACCTAAGGTAACAAGTAAGTTTTAATAAAAGACGCAACTCAGTTTCTTTGACAAGACAACACATTGCTTAACAGCTGCCCTCTGTCTACAGTACAGTAACTCTTACTCTGCATGTCTATCAATGACCCTGCATGCCTACGAGATTCTTACTCTGCAGGCAGCAGGCTTTGACAAGATAACACATTGCTTACTAGTTACACTTTGTCTACAGTAACTCTTACCCTGCATGCCTATCAATGACCCTGCACGCCTATCAATGACCCTGCCTGCATGCCTACGAGATTCTTACTCTGCATGCAGCATGCTTGACAAGACAACACATTGCTTACTAGCTGCACGCCTCAAATGCATCAAGACACTTGCCCTGCATGCATTTACAAGATACATGCATCAAGACACTTACCTACATGCATTTACATGACACATGCATCAAGATACTTGCTCTGCATCCAACTACAAGTCACATGCATTTGTGGAATATAAATAGAGGTTCTTTACCCAGCAAAATATGCTCACACTCAAACTCTCAAACTCTCAAACTTTCAAAGTCTCAAAGTCTCAAACTCTCAAAGTCTCAAATTCTCAAACTCTCAAAGTCTCAAATTCGTAAACCACAATGTCTCTACTCACAATGGGCAACTCTCACAGAGGCATGATTGAGAACATCGCCGAGTTTGTATGTTTTTAGTTTTGTCTAGTTTACGATCTTTAGTTCTCCTATAAAACTAACAAAACATTATTTATTTTGCAGGATGCGTCAAGGTTTCGATGTTGTGTGCATGATTACATACCACACGACTCCTTCATAGAGGGATACCTTTAACGTTGTGGGTTTGGTAATTTTACTAAAATCAAATCACACTCACTCCATACGAAGTTCATTCTAGCGTTGTTAGAACGCTGGAGACCAGAGACACATACATTTCACCTACCTTTCGGTGAGTGCACTGTAACTCTTCAAGATGTCTACATGTTGCTCGGCCTACACATCAATGGTAAGGCCGTCAACAGCAAAGTTGGTGTTAACGACCAACTTTGCGAAGATTTATTGGGCGCCCCTCTTTGTGTGGACGCAATTGGGGGAGAACACGAGGGTCGCCTGAGGGGTCAGGGAATAAATCTTAAATACCTCAGAGAACATTACAACAGTATTGTCTTAAGTGAGGATAGCACCGAATATGAGAAAATAGTCAAAACTCGGTGCTATATTATGATTTTGTTTGGTCATTTTTTTATTTCCAAAGGGCACTGGAAATAACGTAAATATTATGTATTTACCATTGCTACAAAACATAAACAAAGTGTGCGAATATAGTTGGGGATCAGCTGTCCTCGCCCATCTTTATAGTGCACTGTGTAAAAATTCCAAAAAAAATTCATGTACTTTTTATGCATGCGCCTATCTCCTTCAAGCGTGGGGTTGGTCTAGGATGCCAACGCTTGCTCTAGTAAACCGGAATCTGTTTACATTCCCGTACGCCAACAAGTAAGTTTCTTTTCAAGACTATTTAGCAACCAAAGTTTCTTTGTAAGTTAATAATTTGTGAGATGCGTTTTAGATACTAACTTATCTGTGTTTCTGCTTTTTTAGGTGGTCTGTTCCATGGATGAATTATCAGAGATGTCCCAGGAACTCCATAATTGTGTACCGGAACCTCATCGACCACGTTGGATCAGATGATGTAAGTTATCTACCTTTACTTTGTCTAACTTATATGCATAAACTTATCTATCTTTGTCTGACTAAATGTATCTACTTTTATTGCAGTCTGTCTAGATGTCGTACGAGGGTCTCGACCACCAACCTGACGCCAATGATGTTGCTGTGTGGACATCAAAAACACCCATCATTAGGTTCACTACGGTGGAGATGCACCAAAGTGACCGGGTGAAGCTGCAATTTGGGATGCATCAGGATATTCCAGATGCTCCGACATCATTGGGGGAGTGGCATCAGAAACGGGTGGACTCACAGTGGAGTGTTAGTCATTGGAAGGATTTTGCAAAGGAGACGTGTCAACATTGGAAGAACAGAAGGCAACACATCTTAACCGACCAAATTGTGGAAGGGGCTAGGCCAAGTTATCAATATATGACTTGGTTTAGGTCGGTTACAACATCTCAGCCAATTTTGTCCCAGCCAACCTATTTGATTGACCCAAGGGAACGCGCTTCTTCATCAAACACACAACAACAGTCCAATGCCCAACATCAACTTTACCATAACCCATACATGCCACAATATGCCCAAGATCAACAACAACATCCTTACCATGACCCGTACATGCCACCCGCCCAGTCACAACATCAACCACCATACCAATATAGCCTGATACGTCTTTTGAGCCTACCCCCTCCACCTATAGCCCAGATAACTCATTTGACCCTACCCCTCCAACTATCCACTGTTTGACTACCAAACTCCACAACAACCAACACACTATTTCCAACCCAATTCGATGTACGAATTCGGACAATCATACCGTCCATACTCCACCAACCTCCCCGACAATCTTACGAAAACATGGGCATTGGGGTTAACTACGGAAGTGTCGTTGATAGTGGACCTCCCGGTTATTGGGGTCAAATGATTCAAAATTTATCTGATACGCCGGGGCCGTCCCAACAAAACCCTCCTCCACAACTCAACACACAAAGATCGGGCACGCCACAACAACCTCGTCGCAACGCGCATCCTCCACAATGTGGCACCGGTGGTCACTTGGATAGAGTCGGCCATTAGTTTTTTTTGTTCAATTGTAATTTTCATTATATTGTAAATTAATATATTTTAATATATTTTAATATTTATTACGTGTCTATAGGGGTGGTCATGGATGGTTAATGTTCAAAACCAATCCATAACCATAAATAATCCATATATTACAACCGGTTATTAAAACCAAATCTCATAACCGGTTTTTATCTTTTAAAATGGTTATAAACCGGTTATTAACCGGTTATATCCATAACCAATTTTATAATTAGTTTTGATTTAATTTTATTTTAAAATTGATGTTTTCAAAATTATAATATTACTATGTGTAAACTTAATTCCCTTTAAAATTTTCACAATATACTAGTAACAAAATATATAGGTGTGTATTTTCATCAAAATATATAGAAATCAACATATTAGTGATCAACAAGAGTAACTAAAAAATAAAAATACTGTTACGAAGTGGAAATTTAATTCCCTTTAAAAATTAACTTTACTAATATTTCAAATACATAGTAACTAAAAATTACTATGTTGATTTTAAAAAATTAACTTTATTAAAAATTATTTTTTAAAATTATTTGGAAAAAAATTTTATTTACTGAAAAAAATTAAAACAATATTTTTTTCAAAATAAAAATATTTTTTTTTAAAAAAAAATTTCAAAGTTTTTTTTTAATTAAAAAAATTGACTAATTTAATTTTTATTTTGATTTTTTAAATCATGAATAAAATAATTAGAGTGCTATATATAATAAGTGATATGAAGGAGATATTATATGGTTTAGATATCTTGAATAAAACGTTTTGCAAATCGATTGTGGAAATTTTAAACAAACTCTTTCTTAATCATCTTGAAGAGAGCAATATAGACTTTTAGTATAATACAACCATACTAGAATAAGTATTTAGATATTTTAACAGGTAGCGCAGATGTGAATCTATTATTGTGCAACAATTATATTAATAATTAATAAATTGTATAATATGTAAGTCTATGTTAATATATAATAATAATAATAAAAGATGATTGATTTAACATTAAATTGGTCATTCACTATTAAAACCACTCACTTTAGATCACTCATTCTTATACTTCAAATAAAATTAAATGGTAAATTTAAAATGACGTGACATAAAATATAATAAAATAGAAATCGTATAGATTAATATTATTTATATATTATTTATCAAATAGTAAAATAATTAATTTTTAAAGCTGAAATTGAAATGAAAAATAAATTAGTTTCCGTCAACGATGTTTCAAAAATAAATAGTAAAATAATTATGACGGAAAAATTTTTATTTACTGAAAAAAAATTAAAACAATATTTTTTTTCAAAATAAATTATTATTTTTTCAAAATAAAAAGTATTTTTTTTAAAAAAAAATTTTCAAAGTTTTTTTTAATTAAAAAATTAACTAATTTGGTTTTTATTTTGGATATGGATGTCCAAATTATGGATTTGGTTAAAACCATATTAAAAATATATCCAAAATGTGGATTTGGTTAAAACCATACTAATAATTAACCGGTTTTTAATAACCGGATCTGAATATGGATGTGGATTATTTAAATAACCGGTTTATTTGAGCACCCCTGCGTGTCTATGTTTTTTAATGTTATTTAAATTTCAATTAATTATGAAAAACATAAACTATAATTTAATATTTATTCCATTTCTTTTTTTTTCTTCATTATTTATATTTTAATTAATTATGAAAAACAAAAAACATAATTTAATATTTATTCCATTTTTTTATAAAAAATATTTATTAATACATAATTTAATATATTTTATAAAAACATAATTAAAATTAATTATTAAAAATTAATTATTGCGTAAACCCTAAAGGAAAAAAATTGCATGGCCCAACTCGCCAACCGGTTTGGCGACAGCATTGAAGCCCAAATGCATTTTACACTGAGTCGCCAAACTGTTTGGCGACACCATTGAGGTCCAAATTCATTTCGCCATTTGATTTGGCGACTGTCTGTTGAAAGTTAGCCAATTTGGATATTTTTTTGAAATTTTAATTTAAATGGTATTTAATTCCAACAACATGGTTATACTAAAAAAAATTCTCATTTGTACGTAGTCATTGCAACATAACTATTTATTTAAACTCGCCTAAAGTTAACGGGAAAATTTTGTTTTGACTGGGTTTAAGTTTAAGTTTGGATTTTTTGCAATTATAAAATATGGGAAATGAGTCGGATAATAAATATGTGGGTAATGTTTTGATATTTTGATTTCTTATATAGATTATTATTTAGTTTTGATGATTTAGAATATTAAATATGTGGGTAATGTTTTGATATTTTGATTTGTATTTATTATTTAAGATATTTTCAATATATGTATGAATTTTTTTGAGATTATTTTATTTTATTATTTGTAATGTAATTTGATATTGAAAAAAATAATTTTTTTTCTATTAAAAAAATTTATTTCACTAAATGGATGGTGGCGGGGAGCAGATACACGAACCTATTTGAGACGACTTTGGGTTTTAATTCTCCACCCCCGTTTGAGTTTGGGGCGGAGAACAAAAATTATTTGACATTTGGGTCTGGGTTTGGAGGAGGTAAAAATCGTCTCCAACCCGCGTCGTTGCCATATCTATTTGTATGAGAATTCAATCTAAAAGACACTAGGATTAAGTAGAAATGCTCTTATGTATCGGACACTTGACTTCTTCCATTTAAGGAATACTCGTGGTCACATTTGATAAGATGGTTCCTCGCTATAAATCTATGTACTTGCAAGTATGAAGTTATTGATCCTGATGTTATTGATTAATTTTGAATTTTGATGATGATAACACTGATGTTTATTGATATCGGTAGTGATATCTTCCCAAATCTCTAGTAATGGTGATTAACTTGAAGATATCCCAAGTCTCATCAAGTAAAAGATTCAAAGTTCTAGTGAAGTACCTATATGACCGGTGTATTTGGAAAATGAGCTACAAGTATAACCTTATTCCTTACTACTTTTCCTTACTCGTTGAGCTTGTTTCTAAATATCCATTTTGTTTCAATAATGTTCTTCTATTAAAGGTTTGGGTACCGGATTCCCGACATCATTCTTTTGAAACTAGTTCAACTCTTCTTGCATAGCCATAATCCAGACATCATCATAAAATGCTTCATCAATAGAAGTAGGTTCATTCATGGAGCATAGTCCTAGCATTGAATTCTCTTCTCTGAAGGCAAACCTTGTCTTCCTATGACTATTTTTTTTACAAGAATTAACTCTTCTGGATGATAAGACTTGTACTTGAATGTCTTCTTGGATTGTGATGCATTTGAGGAGTCATATTGTGCTTCTTCATATTCTTCATTGTCAGGATGAGCTTCTGAGGTAGGAGTAAGTTCAAGATCATTATCTTTTGGAGTTCTGATGGCTTTTAAGCATTCAACTATAGATGGATTGATTGCTTATGAACTGCCAGATTCTTGAACTCTAGCTATAGATGTGTCTTTAGATGCACATATTTCTAAACAAAACTGACCTAGCTCTGACATTTTACTATTAGACTCTTTGTCATCAAACTTAATTTGTATTGACTCTTCAACCATATTATTTTTAGAGTTATACACTACATATGCTTTAAAGCGTTCAAAATATCCCAAAAAGATACCCTTTTGAGCTTTTGCCTCAAATTTCTTCAGAGTTTTTGCATCAAATTTCTTCATATAGGCTTTGTTGTTTAGAATGTAATAGGTACATCCAAACTGATGGAAATAAGAGGTGCTTGGCTTTCTTTCCTTGAATAGCTCATAAGATATCTTGTTCATAATATGTCTAATATAGATTCTATTCTGAACATAACATGCTTTGTTTACAGCTTCAGCCCACAAGTACTTATGTAAGTTATTTTCATGGATCATGGTTCTGAACATTTCTTGTAAAGATCTATTCTTTCTCTCTAAAAATCAGTTTTTCTATGGAGTTCTAGGAGAATAGAACTCATGGAGAATTCCATGTTTTCATAAAATTGTTCAAATGACTCGTTTTTAAATTTACCACCATGATCACTACTTACCTTCAAAATTCTAGATTCTTTTTCAGTTTGTACATGTAAGTAGAAGATGTTGAACACATCATATGATTCATCCTTATTTCAAGGAATTTAACCCAAGTCCATCTGCTATAGTTATCAATAATAACTAGATCATATTTCTTTCCATTGATTGATGCAATACTGACAAGACCAAACAAATCAATGTGAAACAGTTCTAAGGGTCTAGAGGTAGAGACAATGTTTTTAGATTTGAAAGAAGTTTTGATAATTTTTCCTACTTGGCATGCTCCGCAAAGAGCATTTGAGTGATAATTGAGATCTGACAATCCTTTAACAAGTTTCAATTTGTTAAGTTTAGAGATTAATATCCAATTATATGACTTAACCTTCTGTGCCACATCCATTTCTCATCACTCACAGATAGAAGACAAAATACCTTTCGATCAAGAAATTTAGAACATTTAATTTTATAAACATTGCCCTTTCTCTTCCCTTTGAATACTATGGACTTATCAGATTCGTTCATAACTATGTAACTGTTGTTATCAAACATGACTTCATAACCACTGCCATAAAATTGACTGATGCTTAGTAGGTTATGTTTAAGTCCATCTACAAGGCAAACATTATTAATTGAAATAGAGGAGTTACCAATAGTACTCATACTAGTGATCTTTCCTTTCTGGTTTCATCTAAATCCCACAGTTCCTCCATCTTTCAGAGTTAGGGTTTGGAACATAATATTTTCTCCTGTCATATGTCATGAGTAGCCACTGTCTAGGTACCATGACTGTTACTCTGCTTCTCCCATGAAACATATCTACACTAAAGAAAATTTGAGATTTAGGTGCCTATAATCTTATGGGTCATTTATGGTTAGTTCTGAAAGGTTTCCCCTTGTTTTGTACCTTTGATTTCATATGACAAGGTTTAGGATTATTCAAGACTTTTGATTTAAAAGTTTATTGTCTTGAATGAATCTTATCCTTAGATTCTAAGTCTTTTAGAATATTAGTTTTTGATATCTTAGCTTCTGGCTTCTTCAGAACCTTTGACTTTAGAGTCTTAGGCTTTGGTTTCTTCAGAACCCTTGACTCAACAACTTTATATTCTAACTGAATCAGAACCTTTTCATTTTTAGCAGCAGGTACAAAATAAGAGTGAATCCCTTTTTGTGCAGAGCTTGACGAGGAAGGGTCTGTTGGTTTACTCAAGGTTTCAAGCCTTGGATTAAACATTTTTTGTGAGCAACCCAGACCTTCCCTTTTGCTCCTACCTATTCCATAAATCATGGAAGCAAGTTTAGTTATATTTAAGTCACTTATGAGAAATTCTTGAAGAGTCATTTTACGCTCATCGAGAGGTTTGTCAACCAGTTCCCTTACTAGAGCAATATGATCTTTCTCTAGAGCTTCATTTTTGTTTTGAACATACTTTAGCTCATATTTCAAAAGATTGTATTTCTTCTTTAGTATTTTCATGTGTTTGGCTTTCTCTTGACATCTTCCCATAAGCTCTTGAACAAAAGTAATTAAATCAGAACGAGATAGTTTAGAAAATACCTCATCCTTTTCCTCAGACTTTGAGCCAGAATCTAAGTCAAATTCTGCTTCTGAAGATGTACAAACCATCAATACAAGGTTGGCTTGCTCTTCATCATTTTCAGAGTCTTCTTCATTGTCAAGTTCATCCCATGTTGACATAAGATTTTTCTTAAATCTGTTCTTGAAGCTATCCTTCTGAAAGCTTCGCCTTCTTTGGTTTGTCCTTTTATATTTTAGGATATTCAGCAATGAAGTGACCAAGTTTCTTGTAGTTGAAGCATTCTTTCTGAACATCCTTCTTTTCTCTAGAGCTACATCCTTTGAAGCCACTATTTCTTCCAGAGAACCTCTTCCTAACTAGATGATAAAATATTTTAATGATAAAGCCCATTTCTTCATCATCTAGTCATCCTCAAAATCTTCTGCGTGAGAAGTTTCTTCAAACTATCGGATTAGATGAGGCTTAGCAATCTTAGCAACATATTTCAAATAAAGAGGCTTTGACTTTATGATAAGTTCATCTCCATTGAGATCAATCTCATGGATCTGAAGATTATTGATGAGACTCCCAATACTCAATGTTTTTAAGTCTTTAGCCTCCCTTATAGTTGTTACTTTAGGTCTGTATCTGAAAGGAAGGCTTCTAAGAATCTTCTTTACATTAACATATGTAGTATAACTCTTGTTTATAACATGAAGCTCATATATAAAAACATGAAACCTGGAGAACATTGTTTCAATGTCTTCATTCTTCTTTATTCTGAACAGCTCATAATGTTGAACCAAGAGGTTAGCCTTAGCTTCCTAAACTTATTAATTCCCTTCATAAGCAGCACATAGGGAATTGAAAGTTGTATTAGCAGTAGATTTTTCAATGATTTTGATGTACTCTGAATGAATTAGAGCATCAACCAAGATGCCTTTAAATCTATGATATTTTTTATAGACCTTTTTTTGAGCCAGTGTGAGAGCTTTTCTATCAAACACCATTCCAACTCCATTGACTAGTATATCAATTCCATCTTTTGAATTGTTATAATCATGATTTATAGCAACATATGGAATAAGAGTACCATTATCTGATCTATAAACACCAGACATGTTTCAATATGTTTTTCTCAAGATCTTTTTTGTACCATTGTTAAGTGTTAATCACAGGTCATGCTCTAATGTCAACTAAAGGTGAGAAAAACACAAGAATGGAGGGTTGATTTGTGTTTTCTTTTTCTTTCTTTTTAAAACTCTTAAGTCAGATTCTAAACACAAGGTTATAGAATCTAAGTTAATTAGATATATGTAGTGGATATAAAATGTAAGAAATAAGAATAACACCCAAATTTATCCTAGTTTCTCTCACAAACCGAGAGTAGTCCAATCCCTTTTTACTTACAAGATATTTTCACTATAATCAAACAAGATTACAATTTTCTCAAGCACACAAGCAAGAGACTTCTTTGCTCATACACAAGTATGAGACTTCTTTGCTTAAGCATACAATCTTAAGACTTCCTTACTCAAACACACAAGTATGAGACTTCCTTGCTCAATCACACAAGCTCAAGACTTCCTTACTCAATCATACAAGCTCAAGACGTCCTTGCTCAAGCACATTGGCTCAAGACTTCCTTACTCAAACACACAAGTCTGAGACTTCCTTGATTAAACACACTGGCTCAAGACTTTTTTGCTCAAACACACTGGCTCAAGACTTCCTTGCTCAAACATACAAGTCTGAGACTTCCTTGCTCAAACATACAAGTTTGAGACTTCCTTGCTCAAGCACACTGGATCAAGACTTCCATGCTTAAGCATATTGGCTCAAGACTTCCTTGCTTAAGCACACTGGACCAAGACTTCCTTGCTCAAGCACATAAGCTCAAGACTTCCTTGCTCAGAAACTTAGTAAGAGACTTATAACAATCTACTTAGCAGATAAATGATTGTTGGGTGAATACACTTGATATACAATTAGATGTGTATACATAATACAACACAATATTAATCTTTTAGGACTTAAGAATTTCTAAGATATACAAGGATAAAAAATCCTAAGTTTAGCTTGTGCTAAAACTTTGACAGAGTATCTTCTCTTTTATTTGTCAAATGTTGTGTATTAACATGTTCAGTGTGTAATAATTTTGTTGTTGTTGTTGTTGTTGTTGTTGTTGTTGTGTTCGTACATATATTTCTTCAAGTATTTTAGCTCCTTAAATAGTGAAAAAAAGATTCATTGAAGATGTAACAGTAGAGTCCTTTGAGAATATTCAAAAGAGACGTTGGGAGACATTGAGATGTTTTACCAAATTGTCAAGTTAGGTGAAACCTAGTTTGAAAAACCTTTGATACAAAAGGAATTAGTAATTGTATCCCAGTTAACTGTATGAAAAAACTACAACATAGGCCATCAAGTGAAAAATGTGTATAGAATCAACAATGACCTATCATTGTCATCTTGGTTTTTATGCTTTGATTAGCTCAGGTTCTGATCACCAAAAGCAGACTTCTCCAAAGTCTATTTTCAGAGGCTGACTCTTTTAGAGTCTAGTCTTTCAATGTTGACCTCTTTAGAAGATGACTTCTTTAGAGTCAGATCTTCAATTTCTATTACATTAGAATATGCTCTTCACGCTTCTCGTTGGATGTTCAGAGTCAGAACCGATACTTGGATTTAATATGAATTTTAGTCTTATGGTCCTGCACACTTGAACAAACATTAGTATACCCAATTATTCTTTAAATATTTTTTATCATCAAAACCCAATGGATATGGAACAAACCAATTTTGTTCCAACACCCTCATCGACTATTTTAGTATGTATTACAAGCATACAAAAAAGATTAATACTAGGAAAGTGTTCGATATAGCCAAACGAGCATGAATCAACGAGACATGCAAAAAGAGAAAAACAAATAAAAGACGTGGTCAGAATCTAGAAATTCTAGATTCCGATGAGTTTACCTCCAACTCTATAAATTTTTCGGAGTCTATTTCCAATTTTTGGCGAAATTCATGATCTCCGGGTAAAATGTGAATTTCCTCCTTATCTTGCTTAATTATTATTCTTCTTCTTCTTCCATTTTCTACTTTTTGATTTTTTTTTGCATCTAATTGCTTTCTCCTTCTCTTCTTATAACTTCTTCACAATCATACTATGTTATACGTATGTTGTTGTGATGCTAATGCTTGAGGTGAAGGCTTATGCTCAAATCTATTTTAGAGATTCAGTTAGAAGTTCTAATAGCTATGGAATAAAACTTTAATGAATATTCTAGAGGTTGCTAGGGAGATGCGGATTGAAGTCTTGTGCAAATGATGGCTCTGAATTTGAAAGTTTTTTGTGGTTGTTGAGTAGTGTAGAATAGCTTAGTTTATATAATAATAAATTAGGTTTAGGTGTAAGTGTGTGAGTCTTGATTCAAGTGTGTGAATCAAGATATTTTGAGTGATATATTGAGGTGAAATCTTGTGAGTGAAAGCATGAATTATGTGAATTTGTGAGTTGTAATTTGGATAAGGATGAATGAGTATTGTGTGAGGTTTTTGTTGTGAAATTCTCTTGATTTTGTGGGATTTGAGTGAGCAAATCGTGTAATGTTTGTGAGCCATGTGCAAAGTTGATTTGCTGTAATTTTCATGTAATTATGTACTATTTTTAATTAATGGAATAAAACAATTTTAGTTCTTTTTTTTAATTTAGAGTTTTAATTCAAATTATCTTGCTTAACTTAACTTGGTATGATAGTGTTGGGAAGAACATGAATGTATGAATCCAATGACAAAACCAAATAAATTCCAATTTTGAATTCAACTTGATATGAACTTGGATTTTATTTTGTTTAATTTGAAATGGGATGACAATGTTATTGCATGGACATTAATGAATGAGTCAATGATTTATTCCCAAATCACTTTTAAATTGAATTTTGAATGGAAATGGAGATGTGATCATGATTATGAGAATTGTAATGGATGATGATTTGAGAATGGAAATGGAGATGTGATCATGATTATGAGAATTGTAATGGATGATGATTTGAGAATGTTGAAATTCAAATTTGTCTTATGTTTATTCATTTTGTTAACTTTTACAAATTAAGGCAAAAAAGATTAAGAAAAATGATATGATTGAATGGAATGATGAATGACTTATGATAATGAATGAAACTTTTTAGAAAAATAGTCTTAAGCTATGTGTTGACTTTTTACTTTTAGTTGACTTCTCAAAAGAAGTTTGCTAATGCAAGAAACGATACAAAGGCCTAAAATCTACTAATTTGGAAAATGGGTTAATGCAAAAAATAATATGGAAATATGATTAGCTAAAACGCACTTAGGAGGCAACTAGGGCAAGTTGATTTCAAATGATCTAAAGTTGACTTTTGGTAGACCTTTTAAATTATGCTTGAAGCAATATGTGTAATGATATGCTAATGACTAAAATGAACAAGGGGTAAGATTAGGGTATGACACAAGGATTTGGCCACTATGATTGAGACTGTCATAGAAAGAAGGAAACACGAGCAAAAGATAGCGATGAAGTGCAATATGCACATGCTTGAGATAGTGATTCGACTGATACGCTACTTGTGGCCAACACTCAGTCAAATATTGAGCCAACCAACATGTAGTAACCACATGACTGATAACAAAAACTAGTTTACCAAGCTAAATGAATTAGTTGAGAAAGTGATAAAGTTTACAGATGGCAGACACATCACATCAGGTGGAAAAGGAGATATCTTTGTTGTCGTAAAGGATGGTCAAAAATCCAGCATCATTGATGTGTTGTATGTACCTTCGATGACAAGTAACTTGATAAACGTGGGTCAATTACTTGCAAAAGGGTACAACATGAAGCTAGAAAAGAATCATATGAAGGTGTATCATGGTTATGAAAGGTTAATTCTGAAGGCACCATTGTCAGACAATAAGACCTTCAAAGTAGAGATTAACATGGTTGATCACAAGTGTCTTTCTTCGACTTTAGGAGAAGACAAGATTTGGCTATGGCATCATAGGTATAGACATCTAAACTTCAAAAGTTTATGTATTCTCAACCAGGAGAAGATGGTGTATGGATTACCTAAGGTGAAAGAACCAAGTCAGATATGTGAGAAATGTTGCAAAGAAAAGCAGGCTAAAAAAGCATTCAAACACGACTTGCTCATGAGGTCGAAAGAAAATCTTGAGCTTGTTCACTCTAATTTGTGTGAACCTTTTGAACTAAGGTAGAATAGAGGTAACTACTATTTCCTAACTTTCTTAGATGAATTCACCAAATATATGCGGATTTACCTTATTGAAAAGAAGAGTGAGGTATTCACATATTCAAGAAGTTCAAATTGCATGTCAAAAAGGAAAGTGGATGTAAGTTGAAGAAATTGAGAACTGATGGTGGTGAGGAGTATAATTATCGAGAATTCTCTAGATTTTGCAATGAGGAAGGTATAGAGCATGTGGTCATTTCATGTTATACATCTCAGCATAATGGCATCGCTGAGAGGAAGAATCAAAGTATACTGAACATGACTAAGAGCATGTTGAAAGTTAAAGATATGCCAAAGAGATTTTGGTATGAAGTAGTTTCAACAGTAGTATACATTTAAAAAAAATGTCCAACCAAGAAGATAATTGAACGGACTCCTTATGAGACTTGGACACGTGTAAAGAAGAATGTTACTAATCTTAGAATGTTTGGATCAATGTTCTTCAGGCATGTACCTAAACAATTGAGGAAGAAGGTAGATGGTTAAAGTTAGACCATGGTGCTCATAGGTTATCATTTGATTGGTGCATACAAACCGTATTCACCAAATGATGATAAACTTGTGATCAGTTAAGATGTTCTACTAGATGAAAGAAAATGGTGGGATTGGAGTCAAAGGTTAGTTCAACAAAAGCAAGAAACACTCACAATTGTGCTTGATGAAGACCTACAACCAATAGAAACGAAGAACCACCTGAGTAAAATGTTAGGATATCAACTAGAGCAAGAACTGAGTTAACAAAGCTATCTATATATGAGATATTTCTGGACCAAGCATTTGATGTAGATGATGACTTAATAGAAGAAGCGATGATGATGGTTAAAGTAGAACCAATCAATTCGAATTAAGCCATAACTAATTCAAATTGGTTAGCAGTCATGAAAGAAAAACTTAGGGAAATCGAGAAGAATAATACTTGGGAGCTTGTTGAAGAGTCAATCAAAAATCCAATTGATGTGAAGTGGATTTACAAGCTGAAACGAAGGCCATATGATGAAATTTCCAAGCATAAGACAAGACTAGTGGAGAGAGGTTTTCTGTAAAAACTCGGTATTAATTTCGAAGAAGCGTATGCACCTGTTTCGAGGCTAGAAACCATTAGAATTGTTGTGTCGACAGAAGCATACAAAGGGTCGAAGATACATTAGTTGGATGTAAAGTCATCATTTCTGAATGGACCTTTGGAAGAAGAAGTTTATGTCAGTCAACCACCAGGATTCGAAATCAATGGGCAGGAGTCGAAGGTATACAGATTGAGGAAAGATGTCTATGGTTTGAAGTAATCCCCAAGAGCTTGGAATAAGAAAATATATATCTTCCTTATCGAAGCAGGTTTCAAAAAGTGGGTCTTTGAACATAAAGTGTATGTTAATGATGTAGGAAAAGCCAGTCAAATCATCTTATACCTGTATGTAGATGACTTGTTGATTACAGATGCAGATGAAGTAGAGATAGGAAGACTAAAGATGAAGCTGATGCAGGAGTTTGAAATGTCTGACCTAAGGAATTTCTCATATTTCTCAGGGATGAAGTTCAAACACACAGTGAAAGAGACTTCCTGCTCCAAAATAAGTATGCCCAAGATATCTTGAAGAGGTTCAAGATGAGAAACTATAATGCAGCTACTACGCCATTGAAGAATGGAACAATGTTGAGAAAGAAAATAAATGATGAGTTAGTAATTTCAACATTGTACAAACAAATCATTGGATCCTTGAGGTATCTTTGCAATACCAAGCTAGATATTTGTCAAAGTGTTGGACTACTGAGCAGATTCATGAAGAAACCCTAAGAAAGTCAACTCATTGCAGACAAGAGAGTGCTAAGATCCATCAAAGGTACGGTTGGTCATGGTGTGTTGATGTTGAGAAAAAAGAATACCAACACAAATGCAGAGGTATATGGCTACACTAATTCAGATTTCAGTTGAGATTAAGACAAAAAAAGAGTAAGGAAGGTGCGAAAAACACAAGAAAGGGGGGGGGGGGTGTTGAATTGGGTTTTAAAAACAAAAGCTTTTTACCAACTCAAAAACTCAACAATAAAAAGAATGAACAAAGTTGAGAGCTTTTCACGTAGAAATAATCTTGTAAAATTGGCCACCTCTTTTCTTCAAGTCTCCAAGTCCTCTATATATAGCATGAAAAAGGAACCGTTGGAGGCCAAATCAGGAATACGGAAATATAGTTGTCCACTAACGGAATAGTGACAGGTGCGAAGAATAGTACAGTCTTTTCGCCCACAAAATCAGGTAGTGAAGGAACAATTTCATTTTGTAATATGTATTATTTTGATCACTTATCTTTTATCTTTATCTTCAAATTCATTGGCTTCTGATGAAAAGTAGACAAAGCATGAACAAAAAAGTCACATTACTTGAAATCAAAATCTTCAGAATCATCAATCAGAACCTTGATAATATCAGCGTCTGACTTGAGATCTTCAGAAACTTCAAAATCTTCAGCTAGAAACTTCAGAAGCTTGTCATTCTTTAGAAGTTTGATGATTAGAGTCACATCTAGAAGCAGAAACCAAGAGAACACCGCAACAGCAACATGACGTCTTCTTAGAAGCGAATCAATGCAAAAGTGAATTTTTGAGCACAAAATTCAGAAACGGATGACTTGCATGTCGTATTCTCAAAATCAAAACTGGTTGTTAAAGTTACACAATAATAAATTGTTAGGGTACTAAAATTGTTCTCACACAAATACTACCTTGTTACCATCAAAACTCAAAGGTATAGATGCAAAATCAAATCTCGCTCTAACAAGTATTGTATTATATATATATATATATTCATGATTGGAGGTGCATCAATCTAATGGAGTTCAAGGAAGCAAATCATTATGGCTTAGTCATCTTGTGAATCTGAGTACGTGGTTACATCATATTCAGCATGTCAAGCAACATGGATAGAGATATTGCTCGAAGAGCTCAAGATGATGGAACCGCGGAAAATGAAGTTGTTTGTCGATAACAAGTCAGCTATCGACATGACGAATCATCTAGTGTGTTATAGTCGAAATAAACACATAGAGAGGAGGTATCATTTTCTTAGGGATCAAGTTAATAAATGAAAGCTTAAACTTGAACATTGCAAGACAAAATGACAACTATCGGATATACTCACCAAACCCTTGAAAAAAATCAGGTTTGACGAGTTGAAGAAAAGCATTGGGATGAGAAGTCTCTAAAAACATGAATTAGGTGGTGTGTTAGTTGTAATTCATAGTTTTATAGAAAATTAACATTTGACTGTGTCGAAGTAGCTAGTCAAAATAGTAGGAGTCAAATGTATTCAACAGAGTCGAATACAACATATAGTTATGTCGAAGTGTAACTTGTAGTTTTATATTTTACACTTTGTATTTTTTGGACATGAGTTTTAGTTGTTTATATAAAAGGTATGATATGATGTAAATAAAAACAACTTCACTCAATAAGGATTCTGCTTTTCGCAAATTCATTTTATGGTTTTTTTTTTCTCTCTTTTCTCTCTTCCTCTTCTCTCATTTTTTTTTGAAAACCCTTTTGTTAAAAAAAAAGTTTTAGAATAAGATGATGAATAATGAGATGAATAGTTCTGCTGCTTGTTGCAGAGAAGGAGAGTTTGATGGAGCAAGAGTAATTTGATGTGTTCCTCGTCACCATGCAGAGCCATTTGTAACAGCTTCCTATATAAAATATATACTATCTCCTAATATTAATGTCAAACTATTCAAATTCAAATTCAAAAACCCATCCTTTGTAACTTATTCGATTCAAATTAAGATAGTATTTGATTCTTCCCTATATCCCACTTTACAAAGTAAAATAACAACCTTGTGTGCTTTTTCATATTAACAATGCACGTGTAAGTTCTATGCTTGCAGTTCATGATTCCTACGTCCATTTTCTCAATCCACAACATCACTGCCAAAAAGCTTAAATTGGTTTGCATCAAGAACCAATTTTCTTATAGAAGAGAATGCACCCATCATTCCTGCACCAGTGAATACCACTATGATTGAGATGTTGATCAAGTAAGTCAATGATGATTTTGGAGGCTTGTGTGTTTTGTTGTATAGAATCATAGGCAAAACAAAATCCAGAGGAATGAAACCAACAGCACCAACCACGCCATTTATGTCTCCGAAAAATGGCAACATGGCTGCTATAAATCCACAGAAAATCATGTAAATTGTTCGTAGAATTAGGCGTGGAAGAAGATTTCTCTTGGAAAACATCCCTTGTTTCACGTCAGCCGATTTATTCTCCATTATCTCGTAAGCAACTTGAGAATAAACCTATACATATGATGATACTAACACTGTTATTGCAGCCTGCAAACACCGGACAATAACCACAGCCGCAATTTAAACCTATTCAACCTTCTATGTTTGTGTTTGTGCTTACCAGACCAATTGCAAAGAGCTGAAGAAGAACGAAGATGACGGCGAGTCCAAGGATCCAAGTTGGAGCCAAAGAAGGTCCTTCATCTGGCAGCAAACTCTTCAAAATATTTGAATTGGACTTGTTTCCAAATACCCAATATCCAGAAACTGCAGCAGAGTAGAATGTCACCAAGATTACAGCATAACACAGAGTAAGGCCTTTTATCATCTTTCCAGTTGCAGGAGGTGCTAGAGTTGCCTATATAATTAATTCATAATGACATATTGGTCAATCTAAGTTCAAGAGTGTAATTGTTTCAACATAAAAATCGGATTCAATTTGGTTACTTGTATCTCAGGTAATATTCCATTCCCAAATATTGCTGCAATTATGGATATGGCAGTGAAGGCACTGAAGGCCCTTGATGATTTCTTGGGTTCTAAGGAATAGTCCCTTGGAGGGGCATTTTTGGATGTACCTGCAAAATGGATTCACATAAGAGTTGAAGGTTAACCACATGATATTAGTATTTGTAGTATAAATGTAATTAAGGGGTAATAGTTTTGTACCTGCATGAATACAAGCACCAACTACTAGGAAGGTGTAGCCTAAGCTGAGAAAAAGTGAACACAAGTTGATGTGTCGTAGGGAATGGAAAGTGGGAAGTTGAGACAGAACTATCATTACCACTGTCACCATTGCTATGAAGTGGTACAATTTCAGTGATCCATTAGGGGCAATGTTGGAGTACACAATCTTCCAAAGAAAAGCAAACACCATGGAAAAGCAAAAGATTTCACTAAATAACAAATTGAAAGTCATTTCACAGCCAAATATTTAACATTCAAAATCATTTTTTATGTAGTACCGATATCTCTAGAAAAAATGTGTCAGTGTCCGTGTTGATATTGAAAACTTGCACCGACAGTTGTGATTATATTTTATTTATTTATTATTTTAAATTATTATCAATATCAACCTATCATTATCGAGATCATATTTGAGATGTTCGTGCTTCATAATCATTGAGCATGAGTGTTTCTATAGCTTCTAAATGTGTATAAGAATATATGACACAATTAAGAGGACAATAAAAAATAGAAATAATCTCTATTATCATTAACACTTACTTTTATAATCTCACCATTTTATGTGAGACTCATTTTTAAATTTGAAATCGACTTGAATTTTATCCAATAAAAAATGTGTTGGAGTAAGCGTTGAAAATAGAATGTTGCAACTATTTCTCACAAGCACAAATAATTAGATTACTACGTGTATTTAAAAAAATATGATTAATTTAAAAAAAAAAAATCTTCTAAGTCACACAATAATTGACCTGTTTAAAAAATTATTCTAAAATAACTATTACATTCTCAATCAAACAATAATTGACCTGATTAAAAAAATTGTTTTAAAATACTTATTACGTTCAATCTTTAAGATGATGTTAATTATACTTTATACTACTCCCATTTTATTCTAATGATTATTAGACTTTTTGAATGACAAAAGACATTTTGAGCCATATTCCCCTAAAATATAATAAAAATTTCTCACTGAAATTTTTTTCTAGAATGTCTTTTTTTATTCGAATTTAATATAGAATGAACAAGGATTACTATTCATTCATTTTTTTTTACATTTTTAATATTTAATAATTTATTTAATGTATTTAATTAATACTATAATAATACCCATACAGTATTTTGTGTCAGTCTATGTATAGTAAGTCCGATTCGTGAGCACAGTAACACGTTGCTTTCATTGATGTCACTATCATGGAAGTCTATTTCTTTGAGTAAATATAAAAACTCTATAGTGTTTTTTTCCTTGTATACTTTATCTTGATTTTAGAGTGACGTTATGTAAACGTAATGTCAATAGATTGTAAAAGACAAATAAATTGATAGAACTCATAGTAATATGTAATCTTCTATCTATTCTGAAAAAGATAAGGCAAACCTGAAGGCATTCACCAGCAAGTAGAATTGCCCCTACGCCAACACCAGTATTGATTGCCGTTTGAATAAAGATTACAAAATAGAACATCCAACCGGAACCTGTCATCAATGAAACCGACGAAATTAATATACATTTATTATTCTCTACATAGTATCTAGAAAAGCCGATTCAATTATGCTTCCCATTGCTCCTTAAAAAAATTCAGAGTTGATAGATATCGATCAAATTAATGGATCTAATTTCTATAAAGTATAGTACTTGGTGATAGACAAGAGTACATGCATAATAAATATCTATAAATTATTAAAATAAGTTCAACTGAAAATGAGAAAATAGTACTTATTTTAGACTGATTAAATAAAAAATATACCAAGGAATAGAAAAACAGTTTTGAAAAATTCAACTTAATTGATTAACTTCATAAACATTGTCATGCAGTAGTATAGTTGAAATTTGAGATTTTTCACTTAGGCAACATTATTGACTTCAATTTCAAGTTGTACCTGATGAAGTAAGTAGTTATTAATGTTTGAAATTGGCGTATCCTGAATATAGATAAATTTACGAGGAAAATAAAAATACTGAATAAAAAAAAATTAGAAAAGAAAAATGCAAGATGAACAAATTGCAAACGTGCCTTACAAGCGACAGTTGCAAAGTAGTAATCACATCACCTAAGACATCGGCAGCGAGTTCCCGGAACCGAATATGACGGCGACCGGCGTTTTCACAGTGATCAAGAACTTTCGACATGAGGCAATAAGAGTAGAACGTCACAACGCCCATAACTGTTAGGCAGAGCATCCCAATTCCCCATCCTAATCCTCTGAACGCGTACGGTAGCGTTAGAATCGTCGGTCCAACTATCGCCGTCGTCAGGTGAAATCCGGCATGCCACCATTGGCCTAAAAAAATTGAATACAGATGTTTAATAAATTGATTAATTAGAGAGAAAAGAAAGAGAAAAAGTGTTGCGTGCCTTTGGATTGGAGGACGAAAGCGGCGCCGGCGTCGTTATCGGAAAGATGAGTCTCTTTGGGGGAGTTCGCCATTGTCGCAGCAGAGAGAGAAGAATTAGGAGAATAGATTTTTCATAAGAATAGGGTGGGAATGGAAAAGTGGAGTTTGTGCGCCTAATTTATTGTTTTTCGGCTTTGAAAATGGTTGATGAAAGATCCAAGCGCGTGGATTTTGTGATACTGAGAATGTGGAGTCATAGTTGTTGAGTCGTGCATATAGGCAAAGTAGTAATATTTGTAAAACAGTTAATATAGCCTTCGGGATTAAATTATATGCATAGTACAATTTATGATTCACTGTACGAATACTTTGATTAAATTATATGTATAGTACAATTTAAAGAAGATAAATTAATTTAATAAAAAAATATGTTATGTGATTCTAGAAGAAAAAAACTAATAAAATGTATTTTTTTTAAAGGAAAAGAAAAGGTATATATATAAAAACAATCAAAATCAAATCAAACCAACTAAAATGTTAAAATCCAAAATAACAATAAATAGTATAAAAAGGAAATAGTAAAAAGCGGATTAAAGAATACTTGATAAACAAGTTAAATGATTAAGCCTTTAGAATTGATAATTGATAATCAAAATCTAAAGTAACATAATTTACTCTTTTAAATAATGCTTGCAATTGCTTTGTTTTATTATAAAAAAAAATACATCTATTTAACTCTTTTTAAATAACCTAAATCACAGAAAATGAAATAGTGTTGAGAGACAATCAAATATTTTTTGAAAAACCACATAGTCCATTAAATTGTAAAAGATGATTTAATAATTTTTCTTGAGTTTTTGTTGAGAAACTTAACCAATTAGAAATAATAGGCCGCACTCTACCGAAAAATCACATTTTACAAACAAATTATCTATGTCTTCATCCAAGCCATAATTCGCCACACATCTTTGTTCGTTCGTAGCAAGAATCTGTCGGATAGCCAAATTATCATTTTTCGAAATTGTTGGAAATTCACCTCACACCCTATGAAGAATTCCCTTCAATCTTGATCTCAAGATTGATGAACAAACCCACAATATGATAGTAATGGTAATAACAAGTAATTATCAAGAACAAAAAAGAAAAGAAGAATACACAAGAAAGAGAAGAATGAGAGAAGAAATATTTGAAGAAAGTTGTTACCCACAAACGGTGGGATTTCTTATTGAACTTTCACTTGCTAACTGCAACTGTGAAATCTGTTCTGTTGTGATGTAGAATACAAAACAAGGCACCCTATTTATAGTTTTAGGTTTACACTAGCCCAAAACATAAAAGGCCCAAAATATTCTAAATCAAATCTAATCATATGATATCTAATCATATCATATCAAATTAATCATATGATATCAAATCTAATCATATGATATCAAATCTAATCTAATCATATGATATCTAATCATATCAAATCAAATCTGTTTACACAATGAATTATATTTAACACACCACCTAATTCATTGTGTCTAAACTGTCTACATTCATCATGGCCCACTTCACGTCCATCTGACATGTGTGTCAGTTGTTCATATTTGCTAGACCAACAACCAACCTGATTGTTTCGATTCTAGCAACAGGTGTGAATACTTTATCGAAGTCGATTCCTTCCTTCTGAAGAAATCCTTTCGCCACAAGTCTCGCTTTGTGTCGAGTTACTTCTCCTTTAGGATTTACCTTCACCTTGTAAACCCACCTCACATCAATTGCCTTCTTGCCTTGCGGCAATTCGACAAGTGACCAGGTATCATTGACTTTGATGGACTCTAACTCTTCAATCATTGCTTTCACCTACTTCGAATCTTTCAATGCCTCAGCTGCATTGACTGGTTCGACATCTGCGTAGAAAGCATAATGTACCAGCTCACCCTCTTCATCGACTACATCATCTGATGTGATTACACATTCTTGCAACCTTGCAGGCATGTGTCTTGTTCGTCGAGGTCTGCTTGAACCTGCTTCATCTGCAACTGGTTCCTGTCGAACTTCTATTTCGACTTCAGTGGCTGGTTCTTCACAAGATATTCTCACTGAATCCTTCTTGGCATTCTCGGTCCAATCCCATTCTTTAAGATCATCTATGATCACGTCCCTGCTGATCACTACTTGCTTATTCACTGGGTCGAACAACTTGTAACCTCCTGTCGAATGATATCCTATCAAGATCATCTGATTCGACTTATCATCAAGTTTCCTTCTCAACTGATCTGGCACATGTCTATGTGCTATAGATCCAAACACCTTTAAGTGACTGAGACTAGGCTTGACACCAGACCAACATTCTTCTGGTGTGATTCCTTCAAGCTTCTTCGTCGGACATCTGTTTAATATATATGTTGCTGTCGAAACTGCTTCTCCCCATAATTCTTTAGGTAGATGCTTTCCATTCAACATACTTCTCACCATATTCATGATGGTTCTGTTCTTGCGTTCTGCAATCCCATTTTGCTGTGGAGTGTAAGGTGGCACCACCTCATGCATAATCCCTTCTTTTACACATAGTGTATCGAACTCTTTCGACACATACTCTCCACCACCATCAGTCCTCAAAATTTTTAGCTTTCGACCACTTTGTCTTTCGACCATGGACTTGAATCTGGAAAATACCTCAATCACATCACTTTTCTTCTTGATGAGGTAAGTCCACAGCTTTTGACTGTAATCATCTATAAACGTGACAAAGTATCTATTGCCACCAATCGAATCCACCTGGATTGGACCACATACATCAGAGTATATGACTTCAAGTATTGCCTTCGACTTCCTTCCTGCATCCTTGCTGAAGCTATTCTTGTGTTGTTTCGACTGAACACATTCCTCACAGACTTCACTTGGAATGTCGATTTCTGGTAATCCTGAAACCATATTTCTTTTCTTTAGTTCTCTGATGTCATTAAAGTTGAGATGACCTAGTCGAAAATGCCATAACCACTCATCTCTGCTGGCTGCAGTTGCTAGACACTTATGCTCCATCACATTGAGTCCAATCTTGAAGGTCCTATTCTGAGACATTGGAGCCTTCAAGATTAATCTACCACCTGTGTCGAGAACTCTCATCATCTTGTCTTCGACAACTACCTTGTAGTTCTTTTCGACAAGCTGCCCTATACTGAGCAAGTTACTCTTCATGCCTGGTATGTACAACACATTGGAAATTGTTAACCTTTTGCCATCTTTCCTCATAATCAGAACATCACCAACACCTTCAGCTGCTAGAGTGTTGTCATTTGCAAACTTCACTGTGTTCTTCGACGAGGGCTTCATGTTGACAAACCAATCTTTCCTTCCAGTCATGTGTGATGAGCATCCTGAGTCCAAGTACCACTGATCTTGGAATCTTTCTTCATCGTTTGTTGTGACCATTAGCAATGTTTCTTCTTCTTCATGTTTCACCAGCTTTGCATCAGTCTCTCGATTTCTCTTCCTTTCTGGACAATCACTAGCATAATGACCATACTTCTGGCAATTGAAACACTGAATGTGGCTTTTGTCTGCCTTTCGATCACCACCTCTTCCTTTACCTGCAGCACCACCTCTTTGGTTGCCTTGGTTCCAAGGTTTCTTTTGATTCGACTGGTTTCCTCCTTTGTTGCCATTCCAGCTACCTTTGCCTTTTCTCTCCTTTTCCGTCTGTGCCTGCAAAGCCATATCTTTCGACTTTCCTGCAGCTCTCTCAGCCATCCTCTGTTCATGAGACTCAAGAGTCCCTTGAAGCTCTTCCTTCGTCAACATTGACAGATCTTTCGACTCTTCTATGGCAACTACCACGTGGTTGAACTTTGGAGCCAACGATCTCAAAATCTTTGAGACAACTGCTTTCGTCGTCAGCGCTTCTCCACATACTTTGATTTGATTCACCAACTTTGTAACTCTGGTGAAGAAATCTGTAATGCTTTCGTTGTCTTCCATCTGAAGCAACTCATAGGTTCTCTTGTGAGTTTGTAACCTCACCTCTTTCACCTTCTCTGCACCTCCAAACGAATTTTCAAAAATCTCCCATGCTTCTTTTACTGAATCAACATCATTAACATTTTCAAAGTTATCAGGATCGACACACTGATGAATTATAAAGAGCGCTTTATAATCCTTCTTCTTCAATTCTTTGTGCGCAGCCTTTTCCGCCTCCGTTGCGTTCTCCCCAAGCGATGTTACTCCGTCCTTCACAAGATCCCAAAGATCTTGATAACAGAAAATCACCTTAATCTGCTTGCACCAATTCTCATAATTGTCTTTCTTGAGAATTGGCAGGGTCGCCGGAAAGTTGCCGTTCGGATAATTCATCGCCATCACTATCTTCCTTCCTTGAATCTCTCAACCGGAGCTCTAGATACCAGATGTTGGAAATTCACCTCACACCCTATGAAGAATTCCCTTCAATCTTGATCTCAAGATTGATGAACAAACCCACAATATGATAGTAATGGTAATAACAAGTAATTATCAAGAACAGAAAAGAAAAGAAGAACACACAAGAAAGAGAAGAATGAGAGAAGAAATATTTGGAGAAAGTTGTTACCCACAAACGGTGGGATTTCTTATTGAACTTTCACTTGCTAACTGCAACTGTGAAATCTGTTCTGTTATGATGTAAAATACAAAGCAAGGCACCCTATTTATAGTTTTAGGTTTACACTAGCCCAAAACATAAAAGGCCCAAAATATTCTAAATCAAATCTAATCATATGATATCAAATCTAATCATATGAAATCAAATCTAATCATATCATATCTAATCATATCATATCAAATTAATCATATGATATCAAATCTAATCATATGATATCAAATCTAATCTAATCATATGATATCTAATCATTTCAAATCAAATCTGTTTACACAATGAATTATATTTAACAGAAATTCTATTCAATAACAACTGTTAGGAAACAATAGAAATCTTAAGCGGCATAGTCTTCAACCACAAAATTTGGGAATTAGCCTGATTGTTGTTGTCAACTTCAATCAAATTTTTATAAGCATTGTTGACTGTGTAGTAAAGAAAGGGGTATACATTTCATACCTAACGGTCATCTACGTCCACATGCAAAACAACTAAGGTTAACCGCTCAACACACTATCTTGCAAGCTCTTCCTCCCACGCAAACAACCTCATACACCATTTCCACGCCTCACCATTCTCCCCACCCTAACTCGTTCATTTTTGTTATAGTCGTCATCTTATTCACCGCTAATTCAAATAGCCTACTAAATTTAACCTTCAAAGAAGTAACATCAAGTCAATGATCTTTCCAAAACAGAGTAAAAAAACTCATCTTCTATCTTTCGACCAATGTTTTCAAGTCCACGTAGCAGTATATGTGTCATAATTTGAAGAATTATCCATTGCTGCTAGTTGATAGTATACCTAATATATAAATTAATTTCGACTCTATTGACAGGGGTCCCAATTCTTTTTATTCTCTTTAGAACACTTACATCTGATTCACCGAGATAACGAGTTTGTGAGAAATCTATGAACCTTCATTCCATTTCAATTCAAGTATTTTAATTGCTTTATTGTTTATTGTTGTTTACTTATTTACTTGCTTTTGTTAATTTAAGCACCTTTGTTATGTTTATTTTGTTATTTGTATTAGAAATCCTTTCAACACAATTATATTTTCTCGAAACGTTTTACACAAAGTGTCACTTAGGATTTTCGAGTTTGATACTACAAATGAAATAAAACTTAAGTTTCTTTACTAAAAATACCAGTAAACATACACACACACACGCGCACACAAACACACACACACACACACACACACACACACATGCGCGCGCACACAAACACACACACACACACGCACACTCTCTCTCACGCACACACTCTCACACACACACACACACACACACACACTCACACACACGCACACGCACACACACACACACACACATGCGCGTGTACTCACACACACACACGCACACACGCGCGCACACACACACGCACACACACCCGCGCACGCACACACACACACACACACACACACACATACACACACACACACACACACACACACACATATATATATACGCGCATACACACACACACACACACACACACATATATATAATTGGATGAAAAATGTTATGAGTTAAGTCAATCTTAAGACAATTAATAATTAGTTAAATTGATTCTTATGAGTTATAATTAAATTTGTAGTTGATTATTAACTACACTCTCCATTACAAATAATATATTTTATGACAAAATTTTCACTTTATCCAATAAAAAAGTGAGGTATAGTTTTAGGATGTGTCATATTTTATTTTTAAAAAAAATATCATCTATTCCTTTGATTTTTGAATATAACTTAGGTAAAAACTAATTTAAGACATGTTTTGAATCTCAACCAATGCAGTTTATGTTTTTATTTCTTTAAAACTGATGAATTTCTTTTTATTTTATTTTATATTTGAAAATTAAATGATTTATTCCTTCTGTTCTTTAATAATCCGGGGGTGTTAGATAATTAGATTTTACTATAAAATCACTCATTCATTAAGTTTTACCCTAAACATAACTCATCTATAGCCACTCCAAATTCGTTCATCATTGCTTTAAGATGGATTGCAAGACAGAAAAAATCTTCTAGGTTGTGTTGTACGTTGTTCTTCTAACACAAACCTTAGTTTTTGTTTCTGCTCTTGCAATCTATTTCATATTATGATGTTTTTGTTGTTGTTGTTGTTGTTTTTGTTTTTGTTTTCATCTCTTACAAGGCCATTGTTATATTTTGGAATAATCTTCCTATGTTGTAAGTTAAAGAAAACACCTCACAATTTATTGCTTTCCCCGGTTGACAACAGTGAGAAATTTATTCCCGAGCATACTGTAAATTGCAAGCAATGTTGTTATTTCACAATACAAGATCTTAAAAATTTTATTTTAGATATTGTTGCACATAAAGAAAGTTGTGAATGGTAAAAATTTAAAAAAGGAAACAACACATGTTACTTTCAAATTTTTATCATTCACCATTTTTTTGCAAGTAACATATTACGTTGGTTCTTTCATAAAACCAAGGGAAAAGTCCCTATTTTATTTTATTTTTTAATTAAAAAATAAATAACCTTTGCCCACGTTTTGATTAAAGAACTGAGGGGTATAGTTACTCAGTGAACCTACAACAAATCAATGCCATACTTTCATAAAATACCAACGCTCAATATACCTAAAAAATAATCTCTGCATTATGTAAAATTGTCAGAATAAGCTTAACCTTATGATGTGAAATTTCTGCCTATATACATGATATTGGCCATAATTTTCTGTTGCGGTGGAAATAAGATTACAAACTATTAATGAGTTTGAATCGCAATTCAATTCACAACCGCTCTTTGATTTATCCGAAGGAAAAGGTCAAAAGAGGGAAAACCTATTTTGCATCGTAAACACAATGCGGGGAAAGATCTAGGGTTCGGGGGTTGGTTAAATTTAGGGAAGGTATTAGCACCCTAAACTTCTGTAGTACTCTACAGGAACCTTTTGTTCAGATGTTTACTATTTGCTTTATTTATTTGCTTAAGGTATATGTACAAAGGATTAAAAGTGAGAAAAAAAGACCTAGGGGTTAATTCTAAGTTTACTCGGCAAGACATCGCATCTTGTGCCTACGTATCCTTACGGGAGTGGAATCAGAGTAATCGTAGTTCCCCTCAAAAGGGAGGTTAGAGACTTCTTGACTGTGGTCAAGGTCTCACGGGGAATAAACATGTCTTAAGGACACGCTTACGTGGAGTGTAGAAACTCCAAATCTCTATGTTGAATTGTTAAGTTGTAATTAGGGTTAAATTAGGGATTCCACGGCGGGAAACCCTAAACTGAGCGCGGCGGCTCTTTGACCTAATGCTAGGGGTAAAATTGTAATCTTGCCTGCGGCGAGGCATTTGTGAAAATTAGGGTTTGTAGTTTGTAGTTTTGAGGATTTGAAATTGAATGTGTGAAGTTTTACGGACTATTGGCGCGGCGGCCAAACAGTTAGACCTAACCTTCGGATGTATGCAATGTGACAGAAATAATGGTAAACGCGTGAGATAATTGAATCATGCAAACAGAGAGATAATGTCATAATTTAAACCATGCAAGCAGAAATTTAAAGGCAGAATTTAAAGAGCGATTGTTAAGTTCGCGAGGTTACATGAGAGGAGCAGATACAATATGATAATGAAATTTGAATTGAACAATAATAAAATAAAATAAATAACGGTTCTAGTTATTATTTTAAAAAAAAAGATTTTAGTTATTATTTTAAATTTATCTAAAAAAAAGTTTTTCTTAAAAATAATAGGTTTTCATATTAATTTGGAAAAGATGTTAATGTTATTTATTTTAAAAAACAGATTTTTATATTATAACAAGTTTTAATAAATTAATGATAACAATAATAATAATAATGGTAATAATAATGATAATAATGATAATAATAATAAATAATGATAATAATAATACTAATAATAATAATAATAATAATAATAATAATAATAATAATAATAATAATAATAATAATAAAGCAATAATGAATTTTAAATGTGCCAAATAACCCAACAATGTTGCTAACGCAGAAATGCGCTCATCGCAACCAGATCTAAATCGGACGAAACAAAATTTATCGCAAAGAAAAAGAAATTAAGCAAAAAATAGTATTATTGCTCACACAAAAAATGCGATCATCGCAACCAGATCGAACTAACACAAATGTCACGCGTCATGCACACAAATGTGCAAACATCGTATCGACATAATTCGATCAAAAATTAATCTTATATATATAAACTCTAACAATTTAAAAATTATATATATATAAACGTAACAGTAATAGATAAAGAAAAAGAAATAACGGTAATATATGAAGAAAAAGAAATAACGGTAAAAGATGAAGAAAAAGAAACAACAGTAATAGAGGAAGGAAAAGAAATAACGGTAAACGATGAAGAAAAAGAAACAATAGTAATGGATGAAGAAGAAAACTAAATAACGGCAAACGGCACTCACTCCTCTTAGGTTTTTTTTTCTTCTCCCCTCTTTTCCAACAAGGCAACACATGTATATATAGGGAACAAATTAGGGTTAACACCAAATTGTCAATAATGTCCCTAAAGCCCATTTTAAAGCCCAAACTAAATAATTAGTTAAGAAAAAATAAAATTAAAATAATTAAAATAAACTTAAAATAAAAACTAATAATCCTATTGATTCCTAAAATCAAAAATATTATAAAAAGAACAAAATTTTTTTCAATATTTTTTATTTTATGATTTTTTGGATATTTTTATGAATAATTTAGAAAAAAAGTGAAAAAAATAATATTTTAAAAAATGATTTAATTAAAATACGAAAATAATAATTAAATAATAATAAAAAACTATTTTTGTTATTTTTTTAATGAAAGATAGAAAAATTTAGAGTAAAAATAATAAAAAACAAAAAAAGTGACAAAGGTGAGATTCGAACTCTCAACCTCTCACACTCATAACTCCTTACACATGTCCTCCTGCCAATTGTGCCATTTTTACTTTTTAGAAAAAAAATGCATGCCATATGATATTTACCTGCAAAAAGTCAAACGACTACACAAATTTGTTAGTAATTGATTAAATGCAATAAAAATGCAATGAAATGCGACGACAAATCTTAGGGCAAAATTTGGGGTATTACAGTTGCCCCTATTTAAATAACTTCACCGGGTGATTCGAGTGGCGGAGACTCGAGGAATCATGGTGGAGGGATTTAAATATAGATAACCGAAAATTTTGCCCTTATATGTGGCGATATGCAATGTTATAGACCAAACAAGACTAATGCAGACAATGCCATGAATATGATATGATGTGTATGCTGGAATGATGAGTGCGAAAATGCTGACGAATACGACGACACAGGGACAGACGCTACGAGAAGAACACACTGGGGAAAACGACGCGCTGGGACACAGTACAACCTGGGGAATTCTAAAATGATGGTCAACTGGTGCGAATACGACCAATTGTCATTTTAGAAACGAGATTCTCAAATGGAGATGGCACCTATGAGATGACCTCCACCGGGGAATCTAAAGGTAAATCTGGATCATGTACGACTGCAAGATTGATCACAGAACGCTGGAGCATTGAGCAAAGAATAACATCCAAGCTTTTGTAAACTATCTCTCGTGACAAGATCAAACGGACTGTTCGGGAATTCGTAGCAAATATACAGGGTAAAAACCGGCTGTACGCCAAAATAAATGGACTTTAGGAATAAGATCCTTAAATGGAGATGGCACCTATGAGATGACCTCCACTGGGGAATGTCTAATAATAAAATTGGATCTACACGGTTGCAAGATCGATTATAGAATGCTGGAGCATTGAGCAAAGAATAACATCCAAGCTTCTAATAAACTATCCTTCGTGATGGGATCGAATGGACTTTTCAGAAATCCATATCATATATACAGGGTAAAGACCGGCTGTATGCCAAAATAAATGGACTTTGATGGGAACTGCCCTGATAAGCTTCTCGAGGGAGAACTGTCACTTATCGTTGGAAGGGACTTACATGCCAAAACGGATAAGCACTCAAATAAAGAGGCTGCTGCTTATCTGATATATAAATCTTCTCATATTTAAGGTCGGCGCCTGGAATACGATTCTGATTTTTCTTAAAGGGTAAACTGAACTTCCTCATACTTCAAGATCGTGCTCTCCTGAATATGATTCTGCTCCTTCTTTTACTAAAGGGTAAATGAACTTCCTCATACTTCACGATCGTGCTCTCCTGAATATGATTCCGCTCCTTCTTTTACTAAAGGGTAAATGAACTTCTTCATACTTCAAGATCGTGCTCTCCTGAATATGATTCCGCTCCTTCTTTAACTAAAGGGTAAATGAACTTCTTCATACTTCAAGATCGTGCTCTCCTGAATATGATTCTGCTCCTTCTTTTACTAAAGGGTAAATGAACTTCCTCATACTTCAAGATCGTGCTCTCCTGAATATGATTCCGCTCCTTCTTTTACTAAAGGATAAATGAACTTCTTCATACTTCAAGATCGTGCTCTCCTGAATATGATTCCGCTCAAACCTCCCCGTACTTCAAGATCGTGCTCTCCTGAATACGATTTGGTTTCTTCTTTTACTAAAGGGTAAATGAACTTCTTCATACTTCAAGATCGTGCTCTCCTGAATATAATTCTGCTCCTTCTTTTACTAAAGGGTAAATGAACTTCTTCATACTTCAAGATCTGTGATCTCCTGAATATGATTCCGCTCCTTCTTTTACTAAAGGGTAAATGAACTTCCTCATAACTCAAGATCGTGCTCTCCTGAATATGATTCCGCTCAAACCTCCCCGTATTTCAAGATCGTGCTCTCCTGAATACGATTTGGTTCAAAACCTCCCTATACTTCAAGATGACAAGGACAATGGAAGCCCAACTTCTCAATGGAGATGGCCATTTGCTGCGAGTCATAACGAAGATAGGATCGGCTTCTTAGGTGAGAAATGTCGTATACTGATGTTGTAAGATGTAAAGTGTTGTACCGATAGATTTTCCAGGCGTGAACTGGCATGTATCTGTAAAGATTGTGATTGATTTTCTTGAAAGATAGTGCAAAATAAATGCACATCCGGGTATAGTGATAAACTTCTCGGGCGAGAACAGTCGCGAATCTGCCAAGGTATGGTGAAAATCTTTAAATGGTGCAAAATAAATGCACGTCCGGTTAGGCTCAGCGACCGACAATACTGAGGTTCAATCTAGGATCGAGCTAGAAAGAAGACTGGTAATCAAGACTCCATCGAGGGAATGAACTAGAAGGGTAAAGATCTTATCCTGGTGAGAAAAGATAGCTGGTGTAACCGTCATCCACGAGGATCGAGCTCTGTGGGGAAACTGGAAACACATATGTATTTTATGCTTAGGGCTGACAATCTATTTGGAGAGAATGGACCAACCCAGTTACTCGACGGTAACGACCAATGATAGAGACACAATGAACCTGTGCACGCTAACACATGTGTTACTGTGAATGTAGGTTAATGAATGTATGTTAATGTTTATGTATGCAAGATGTTATGAAATGAGTATGTAATGAGTATGTAATGAATATGTAATGAATATGTAATGAATATGTAATGAATATGTAATGAATATGTAATGAAAATGTAATGAAATAGGCATGTGATGCTTATGCCCTTGCGTATGCTGACGAAAAGACTAGAGACGGGACGAGAGATGAAATAAACATCTCGACGGAAATACCCTGCGTTCTCTGCAACCAATACGTCAATCATGGGTAAGAAAGATCAATGGTAGGACCAAATCTGGTTTTAAAGTTCTGAATTCTCTGGGGAGAAGGTAATCTGCTTGGGTGTACAGTATCACGTCTTCACATGGGGAGAAGAAAACCTGAGGGACACTTTTGAGTTACCCAAGAAAAAGTTGTCAGCTTATAGTCTCTCTGGGGACTATGAAGAGGCAATAGTTTAGGAGCCTGTTGCAACACTGAGATTCATTGGGGAATGAAGGCCGCTGCGAGTAAAATCCATTGGGTGTATGAGGAAAAGTTGTGAAACCACATAGTTTTGATCTTGAAGGATCTTGTAGTAGTCGCCATTTGTTTCCTTTAAAAACATGGTGCCCCAGGATACTTGCGTTGCGAGGTAGGGTCATCTCAAGAGGATTTTATAGAGAACACCGAGTCCGGTTGCCCCATTGTTCTCAAACTCTTTGAGAGATTTGTCAGGTCTCGACATAACTGGCACAAATTAATCGTGTTACGACGAAATCTTTGGGAAATAGCTCTTAAGAATGTCAGACTCGCGTTGGTAAGCGAATTGGGAAACTGCCTGCCCCTGTTCAGCAGGATCTTCAAGTTCCACGGGTTATGTTCATATGTAAATCTCTAAGATATCAAGCAAAGTTGTCATGCCTGAAATGCCTATCCTGAGCTTGTCAATGTACACATATATTTGTTCTGAATTTTTGTTTTGAAAAAAGATATCGCGATAACTTGTGACCGAAATCACTAGTCAGGATATAAGTTTTAATTATAATGCCAACATGAATTTTTTCTGAGCATAGCTCGTAGGAGTCAGGAAACGTGATCTTGTCAAGTATGCTTTCAACCGAAGTCCTACTTCAATTAGGTCTTTTAAAGGTTGTATCGTGGCTCGGTTCACGGTTTAAGAAACAAAGGATAAAGGCTCAAAGTTATATTTGTACCCACCCATTCTTCGTGATGTTCTCTAATCCTAATTCAGTTAACCGGATACGAACGCTCATATCTCAAGCGGATTTGCTATGGTCGAGAACTTATCAAGGCTTTGGACATGGCAGTCACTCACCTATTTTCAATGGCAATTGGTCACACGACTTTGTTCTTTATAGGGATTCAAAAAACTAATGGTTTATTGCTCTTATTCCCTAACTTTTGCCTGGACAACGTCTTTTGATCTGACTTTGGAGTCCAGCGGGATGCCCCAATTTTGCCTAAGTCTCCTTCATAGGTTTTGACTTAGCAGGCTCTTATTTTTTTGAATATTCTTTTATGCACAAGTCGTGTAAATCTTTTGAAAGGCTCGTGACTGCCCCACTCCTTAGGTAACCGAGGGATAGTCATTGTATTGGACTTCTTAAGATGCTAAGGATAAATTCTCGAAGGTTTGCTCTTCCTTTTTAAGAGTCTAAGCGCTCGATCGGTTTAACTGAAACCTACCCTGCCCCAGGTTAGGATGAAGGTTCTTAAAAAGAAAGAAAAACTCCTACTCCAAGGCTCAAAGGGTTGACTAGGGATTAACATCCTTATATCTCCAGTGTTTGGGATTTGAAACAATGCCTTACATCATCAGCGGGTTTCAATCGAAAGCATACGACAAGAAATCTGACGTTTTGGGTTCGTCATCCTCCCCCTAATTCTCCATCAGAACAAGAGATCGGGTAAAGTTGGCATTATGATTTATGAAAATGTTTTTTTTTTGAATGAGTGAAACGAATGGATTTATTCAAGACAAACATATGCGTTGCATTAATTAATCGAAGATAAACAAGTTCGTACATGCTAAATATTCTTAATCAAAGAGAAATACATATAAATGAACTGTCGGAAAAATCCTTCTAAATGTTTATGAAATCTTGCATTCAAACGTAAGAGTTTCCTTTGGCGGAGCCTCAATGGAAAGGACGTCGGGTTTATGGTCACTGCGAGTCGTCATAGCTTGCCCCAGTTACGCTGGTCACATCTTCAACAGTTTTCAGTCGTTGCTTCAAAATAACTTTCCCAGATTCTTTGTTGATCCCGGTCATATCACCTTGAGGGTTACTGAAATGAAGCAAGCTAGGCCTTTGAATAATTACTGGATTCGGCTGATTTGCTGAGGGGTCAACATACTTTGCAGAATCTAAGCTTGACAAGCGGGGAAACCCGAGAGGAGTCTTGATCTTCGGCTGAGCATCGCTAAAAGACAACTTCTTCGTTTCTAGCAAATTTCTGACAAAGTTCTTAAGAGCGTAGCAACTCTCTAGATCATGGCCTGGCGCACCCTCATGAAATAAACAATGAGCGGCCGCGTCGTAACCTGCGGGTAACGGATTAGGCGGAGGACCCAAAGCACGGGTGGTAATCAGACCTTGTTGTACCAAATAGGGGTATAACTCAGTGAAAGTCATCGGAATTGGAGGACAAGGCTTATACTGCCTCTTACGGGGATAAGGAACCTGATTCTGTGATTGTTGGTGAACAAGAGCGTTGGGCACTCGTTGACTGTTGACAGGAACTTGCATGGGCGGATAACCGGAAGGTTATTGATAAACCGGTGCTTGGTATACCGGAGCTGACTGCACAGGCTGGTATGCAGGAAACTGTTGATCGAAAGGAGGTGCAACAGTAGCTACATAGGGTTGTTGGACATATGGAAACGGATAACCTTGAACATAACTCTGCTGATGTCGCCAAGGTTGAGGAGTAGCCATTTTGCGATTCCTCAAACGTGCAGGTCCTTTACCATGGTCGGAGTTAGGAGTTTTGCACTTTGGAGGGGTAGCTCGTCGAACTGGTTGAGCACTAGGAGACACCAAACCGGATTGAAGACCGTGAGGAGGTACATTCTCGACAGTAACAGCTGGTTGAGGTTCCATAACGGTATTAGTCTCAGAAACAACAGTAGACTGAGCATCCACCTTCACACTAAGAGCTCGTAACATCCCCAAAATCTGCCCTACACTTCCTCGGAGATCTTCGAATTCATGGCTGATACGGTCGATCTCTTGGTTTTGATCTTCCATCCTTTTGAAGGGTCGTATTGATGCAGAGAACTCAGGGTGACAAAACTGGAAGGTGAGAGAACCGCGTATGAGAAACGGAAGACACATGCAATGCAAGAAAGTATATGATGCTATGATGCAAATGCAAATGAAGATTTCATGGAATTCAAATATTTACGAATATTGCGGAATACCAAGGAAACTTTTAACTTATGGAAGACAAATTACAAATAATATTCTTGCAACCAAAATGGCTAAATAAAAGCCTAGAAAATCCTAGAGAAGCATCTTCCACAACTTCAGTGAGCCGACGGAGAGTCGGAGGAAAATAAATATTCATAGAGCCTTCTCTTCTTGTAGGATTGTATCTCATCATTCTTCGACTGAATCTGCTTTTGAAGTTCTTCGAACTTGCTGACCATCACATGGTATTTGTTCTTCCATGATTCTGCTTCGCATTGTGATTTCTTCAAAGTGATCTTCAAAGTCTCAACTTCAGTCATGAAATACCGGACAGGTTCTTCCCTTTGAGGTAAAGGATCTTGGCGAGAGTAGGGCATCTTCAACTCAATAGCTCTTCCTCGGACCCATTGAAGGTATGGTTCCATGGACACACAATTAGGTCTTCCCAAACTTTCTTTGTCTTTCCTATGCAGATGATTCCAAGAAGATAAAATCTGATCTTGAAGCTTTCTGTCGTCTTTGAAAAAGATTTCCTCCACATGAATACCTTTAGGCGGTTCCTTCAAGGGGTATCCCAACTGTCGGCGAGCTAAGACTGGATTGTAGCTAATTCCTCCATTGAAACTGAGCAAAGGCACATTGTTGAAGTTTCCACAACTATCAATGATCGATATCCCATCGTACATGCGATTATACCAATCAATATCAGAGTGGGTTAAAGCCATAACTTTTTGCGACCAACGTTCTTGATTAGGTTTCCAGAACAGACCGGACTTGGGTAAGTGAGAAATAAACCACTTGTATAGTAATGGCACACAACATGTAATCATTCCTCCACCATGAAAGTTTCGGAGATGCACTCAATGATAAGTATTACCCAATAGTGTTGGAACTGGATTTCTTCTCATGAAGGTCTTGATTGCATTAAGGTCCACAAACCCCTCGAAACTAGGAAAAAACAGCAACCCATAAATGAGCAAAGCAAATATTGTCTCAAAGGCAAACATGTCTTTATGATCGGCATAAAATTGGGCCTTCTTAATTAGGAAGTCCCTGAGAAAGCCGGAGGTCCCCCCTTTGGTGATCATATTGTTTTTGACATCGGATATCTTTAGACAAATGGCTTTAGCAATATCTCGTTCTTTAGGGTCTTCCTCCAAGAAAGGGATTGGAGACTTATCCAAGATAGGTAATCCCACCAACTGAGAGTACTCTTCTAAGGTAGGTAAAAGCTGATAATCTAGAAAGGTGAAGCAGTGATAATCTGGATCATAAAACTGTAGCAAAGTTGCAAGAAGTCCTTCGTTTACTTGAACCTTCAACAAAGACAATAATAGCCTTCCATATCTGTTTTGGAACTTTTCTTGATCTTGAACCAACTCCCTTAGCTTCTCTAGGACTTCCAAATTAAAACCCTTAAAAGTAAATTTTAAAGTATGCTTCCTAGAGTGATCCATGGTATCCTGCAATGTTCATAGATAGAGTTTGAATTCCATGAAGTCTTAATGTAATATGATGCTTTATGAATGCAATGCATGAAAACACATAAAGTCCTAGGTTAAAGGAACGTGAGCGGAGTTAAGGTCTACCCATCCCCAAAAGGAGTGTACTATAGGTTAGTTGTACCTGCCGAACAAGGTTCTAAAAAGTGCCCAAAGTCATCAGCCCATCCTTCGGATATTATCGACCTTCCGATTGACTCGGGGGTTAATAATATTCTCAAGAGAACCTCTTCTGAGTGTAGTATCGCGTAGCAACCGTTGTAGGACTACTCCCACATAGTTCCCGCACTACGTCCTAAATAAGGCCAAGGTGGTGTTAAGGTACTACGGTCCTCAATATCACAGACTCCAATCGACCATGGAAAAAGTTTTCGCGATTACTCGTTCAACCGAACCATTTTCGAAAAGGTCTCAACTGAGCGGTGATTCTCGAATCAGCTTGGTCGGGATTCAACTCCCTATAAGCCTCATCGAATATATCCCCATCCTATAATAATGTCACTAGTCCGGGCGTAGGACTTATCTCACAACACAAGGAACCATCCCAAAATCAGAGTACAATATATACATGTAAATGAATAGTAAAGCAAATAGTAATAAACATGAACAAATTAGGGATAACCCTCAAAAGTTAAGACATCCCCAGTGAAGTCGCCATTTTCTGTTGCGGTGGAAATAAGATTACAAACTATTAATGAGTTTGAATCGCAATTCAATTCACAACCGCTCTTTGATTTATCCGAAGGAAAAGGTCAAAAGAGGGAAAACCTATTTTGCATCGTAAACACAATGCGGGGAAAGATCTAGGGTTCGGGGGTTGGTTAAATTTAGGGAAGGTATTAGCACCCTAAACTTCTGTAGTACTCTACAGGAACCTTTTGTTCAGATGTTTACTATTTGCTTTATTTATTTGCTTAAGGTATATGTACAAAGGATTAAAAGTGAGAAAAAAAGACCTAGGGGTTAATTCTAAGTTTACTCGGCAAGACATCGCATCTTGTGCCTACGTATCCTTACGGGAGTGGAATCAGAGTAATCGTAGTTCCCCTCAAAAGGGAGGTTAGAGACTTCTTGACTGTGGTCAAGGTCTCACGGGGAATAAACATGTCTTAAGGACACGCTTACGTGGAGTGTAGAAACTCCAAATCTCTATGTTGAATTGTTAAGTTGTAATTAGGGTTAAATTAGGGATTCCACGGCGGGAAACTCTAAACTGAGCGCGGCGGCTCTTTGACCTAATGCTAGGGGTAAAATTGTAATCTTGCCTGCGGCGAGGCATTTGTGAAAATTAGGGTTTGTAGTTTGTAGTTTTGAGGATTTGAAATTGAATGTGTGAAGTTTTACGGACTATTGGCGCGGCGGCCAAACAGTTAGACCTAACATTCGGATGTGTGTAATGTGACAGAAATAATGGTAAACGCGTGAGATAATTGAATCATGCAAACAGAGAGATAATGTCATAATTTAAACCATGCAAGCAGAAATTTAAAGGCAGAATTTAAAGAGCGATTGTTAAGTTCGCGAGGTTACATGAGAGGAGCAGATACAATATGATAATGAAATTTGAATTGAACAATAATAAAATAAAATAAATAACGGTTCTAGTTATTATTTTAAAAAAAAGATTTTAGTTATTATTTTAAATTTATCTAAAAAAAAGTTTTTCTTAAAAATAATAGGTTTTCATATTAATTTGGAAAAGATGTTAATGTTATTTATTTTAAAAAACAGATTTTTATATTATAACAAGTTTTAATAAATTAATGATAACAATAATAATAATAATGGTAATAATAATGATAATAATGATAATAATAATAAATAATGATAATAATAATACTAATAATAATAATAATAATAATAATAATAATAATAATAATAATAATAATAATAATAATAATAATAATAATAATAATAATAAAGCAATAATGAATTTTAAATGTGCCAAATAACCCAACAATGTTGCTAACGCAGAAATGCGCTCATCGCAACCAGATCTAAATCGGACGAAACAAAATTTATCGCAAAGAAAAAGAAATTAAGCAAAAAATAGTATTATTGCTCACACAAAAAATGCGATCATCGCAACCAGATCGAACTAACACAAATGTCACGCGTCATGCACACAAATGTGCAAACATCGTATCGACATAATTCGATCAAAAATTAATCTTATATATATAAACTCTAACAATTTAAAAATTATATATATATAAACGTAACAGTAATAGATAAAGAAAAAGAAATAACGGTAATAGATGAAGAAAAAGAAATAACGGTAAAAGATGAAGAAAAAGAAACAACAGTAATAGATGAAGGAAAAGAAATAACGGTAAACGATGAAGAAAAAGAAACAATAGTAATGGATAAAGAAGAAAACTAAATAACGGCAAACGACACTCACTCCTCTTAGATTTTTTTTTCTTCTCCCCTCTTTTCCAACAAGGCAACACATGTATATATAGGGAACAAATTAGGGTGAACACCAAATTGTCAATAATGTCCCTAAAGCCCATTTTAAAGCCCAAACTAAATAATTAGTTAAGAAAAAATAAAATTAAAATAATTAAAATAAACTTAAAATAAAAACTAATAATCCTATTGATTCCTAAAATCAAAAATATTATAAAAAGAACAAAATTTTTTTCAATATTTTTTATTTTATGATTTTTTGGATATTTTTATGAATAATTTAGAAAAAAGTGAAAAAAAATAATATTTTAAAAAATGATTTAATTAAAATACGAAAATAATAATTAAATAATAATAAAAAACTATTTTTGTTATTTTTTTAATGAAAGATAGAAAAATTTAGAGTAAAAATAATAAAAAACAAAAAAAGTGACAAAGGTGAGATTCGAACTCTCAACCTCTCACACTCATAACTCCTTACACATGTCCTCCTGCCAATTGTGCCATTTTTACTTTTAAAAAAAAAATGCATGCCATATGATATTTACCTGCAAAAAGTCAAACGACTACACAAATTTGTTAGTAATTGATTAAATGCAATAAAAATGCAATGAAATGCGACGACAAATCTTAGGGCAAAATTTGGGGTATTACACTTATGATGTGAAATTTCTGCCTATATACATGATATTGGCCATAATTTACAAAAACATTGTGTAGTCTTAGTAAGAGGAGGAAGGGTTAAGGATTTAACTGGTGTGAGATATCACATTGTTCGAGGAATCCTAGAGGTTGTCAGAGTAAAGGATCGTCAACAAGGGCGTTCAACATATGGAGCCAAAAAGCCAAAATAAATTATTTTAGACACTGTCAACACATCAATCCACAAGAAACCTTATACGTCCAATAGGAGCGTGACCACCCTAACTATGTATCTTGGACAATATCTTGTGAAACTCAAATATTGATAATGAAAACATTTTCTATGAAAATAGTAAAATTTAAAGAAGCTCAGATCAGATCTCGGGTATGGATTGCAAGTGCAGAAAAAAGTTGTTCCAAGGTTGGTGTTCTTACATAATATATTATCTTCTAACGGAAATTTTATGTTATATATCTAACATTTTTTTATGTTACATCAGAAATTGGATGAGTGCAAAACCATTGAACTTGAAAAGTAATAGGTATGCAACAAAATTTGAATTTATTCTTCTCTGAGAATAGCAGTGACAATAATGAATCAAATTTGTCAAAACTTTATACTTTGTATATTAAAACTAAAACAATGTAACATAAGAAACTTTGTATTTTAATTTAAAAAATGGATATTTATAAACAATGTAATTTAATACTCTGTGTAAACAATGTAATTTTTGTTTTATAAAAGATATATGTCTTTTTTCCCTTGAGTTTTGACAGAAACCAAGAGGTGTGTGATGCTAGTTTTGAAAATATAAAAATATTGTTGTTGGAGATCGAACCAATGACCATTTCAACTATCTCCTCAGTTAATCAGAAATTGAGGAATAAAGTAGAAAATTTTCATGATGCCCTTTGTTACCTCGCTTGTGTAACCAAGGTAAAATCCCCTTCGCACCCGAGGTAAAATGTGTTTTTTTGTAGTAGTAAGTTTGAGATATTCTATAAGTAATTAGTTAATTAGATAGTTAGTATGAATACTCATTCGTTATTGAATTCAATTCCCTATTGTTTATTCATTATTTTTATTCAATACTCTCTTCTATCTTCATTTCATTCTTGCAGTGCAAGTAAACACTTCTATAATAAATTGGTATTCGAGCACTAAATCTTATAAGTTTACATTGATTTAAGACTTAATAATTAATTATAAATCAAGTAATGATGATATTGCAAACACATATCCAATTCTCGATGTAAGAATTTAGAGAGATGATACAAACAAATGAATGACTTGTTTGGTTATCAAGTTACACTCGAGGTGGTTGCCAATGGATTCCAAGAACTCTATGCAAATGCAACAGAAGCCCAAAAGAATTCATAGAGAGAAAAAAAGAAATACAAAGCCATGTATTCAATTCAGGCAAGAGTAGATACTAGAAATTTTGATAAAATTTCCATGTTGAGAATGTAAATGAGACATGTGATATTTTGATCAAATACTATGAAAGAAGTGAAAATGGGAAGAGTGAGTTCTCGAAGAAGGTAGTATGAATTACTAAATGAAACATTTGCATCATATGCATCAAAGGTTCAAGGATTGGTGCCTAATATGAAGAGTCTGGTGAAGTAATGGTTGAAAAGATGGTGATTGAAAAGGTAATGAGAACACTTACTCCTTATTTTGATCATGCGATAGTTGTCATTCAAGAATCTGGCACCTTGGCAACTACGAAGATGGAAGATTTTATAGGGTAACTAGAAGCATATGAATCAAGAAATCTTGAAAGACAGGGAGTACGAGAATCAGTTCTAACATTGTAAGCTCGGAGATTCAATAAAAATGGTGGTTTTGAGAAATACAAAGGAAAAAAGAATCAAGGGAAGTTCAAGAAATATGTAGAATGAAACACATAGAATATCAAGTTTAATGAAAAACATGATTTCTTCAAGAAAGAATGAGGGACATCAAACTCTAATTAACAAAAGAATCAAGGCAAAAAAGAAGAAGCACATTAAGTATTATAATTGTGAGAAATAAGGGTTATTATACCTCAAATTGTTGGAAAAAACAAAGGAAAGAGAAGTATCAAGACAGTGATGATGAAGTCAAGATGGTACAAGTGAATCAGATGATGGTACTGGTGAATATGGTGGTATAAGAGTCTGTAATGAGGGATTGAATTGACTTTTATCGATTTAAAAAGTGATAACTCCATAAGTCAAATAACTTTTGGATATTGAGAGTTCTTTGTGATAGGGGGAGTTGATATCAACTGTCGAGTAAAGCTCCTGATGATGGAATCTTATCAAAAAGAAATCTCAAGTATCATTAGTCATACAATCTAAGAATCCAATTCAGGTGTTAATCAAGTTGATAAATCAAGCAATCAATCTTGAAGTCTTAAACAGGGAAAATGTGAAAACTCTCTTGGTTATGTGATTAACGTCTTAGAGTGGTCATTTAAATTGTAAAAGGTCAAAAGTAAGTATTGAAGTAGTGAGGCAAATCACACATACACAAAAATATTTTTCAAACCCTCTATGATTTCATAAAACCTTATTGAAAACCTATCAAAGATGGAATGGTATTGATTAATGAGTATTTCTAATCAATTAAGAAAGTTTACATATTGCCTAATTGATTAAGGATTTGTTCCAATCAATTAGAGCAGGGTGAAAGACCTATTAATCAATTAGAAAGGTTGTTAATTGATTCAATCATAAAGTCATTTTAACGTTTTATTTTTTTGGACTAGGCTTTCCTATTTTGAAGGTGTTTAATACATTAATATATAGGGTTAATCAATTAAATCAATTTAACTGGCCCATGGATCATTTCTTTTTTTGAGTCAAAAATTTTCATATGTAAAAGAAGTTTATTCTCATTTTATTTTTAACTGAATTTCTAAATAGAGATCTCCCTATCCTTCTTCTATTCTATCTGTTTTTGAATGTGCTTTTTCACGAGAATTGTGGTAGTGCTAAAAGACAGAAAAGTCTTTATAAGAGTTGTGTTCTGATTAGTGGTGTGCTTTATTTTATTTATTCAAAAGTGTAATTCTCTTGTGGAATTATTTTATAAAAGACATAAAAGGTTACAAGAAAAACATAATAAAAGCTTGTTTGTAAGATTGAAAAAGACTGAAAAGCCTGTATAAGAGTTGTGTTTGGGTAATATGGTTGTGTAATTCACAAATTTCAATAACTATCAATTTTTATTTATTGCACTTATTTCATCGAAAAAAACATTATGGTGATTTATGTACCTTTTGCTATTAAGGAACGGGAAAATGGCTCAAAAAGTACCACCTTACAATCATCTTTATAATCGTTTTCATCGAATTCTCTTATAATATAATTTTGTAACAATAATCAGATCCTTTTATCTTTTGCTTTGTTTTTCGATGTTTATATATATTTGTTTTGTTGTTTTTATAATTATGTAGGAGTACTCTCATATATTGAAATTGTTGAATTGTAATTCCTTTTGTCGAAGCAGGTTGCTCGATAGAAGCAACGAAATGTCGAAATGCTAAGTGTCGTATTGTAATAGCTATCGAGATGCCAAAAGAAGTGTATCTTGGACATGTTCTTTAGACTTAGCTTTATTTGTGTTTTAGATGAGTTAGCTTGTTAAGAGATGTTTGGGTTGCAATCAATTTCAATCTATAAATAGGGAGGTACCTTATTATTGATTGTAACTTGAGAACGTGTGAATAATTGCAGATTGCAAAGTTTAAGAGCAGATAAAAACTATGCAGATCTCACATTCTTCTTCTTCCTTCTCTTGTTAAACCCTAAACTCTTTCTTACCCAATTCAATTATCTTCTTTCATTATAATTTTGCAACATTACAATCTTGTAACCAAGGTTGGTTGATTCACTCGAGTGAAGAGTGAAGAATAAGAGAGATAATCAATTAAAAAATTGATTGTCATTCATCAAGATTTGGTTCGGAATTCATTAAGTTTTGGTGAAACTCTTGAGCAGTAATTGGAGAATTTCCAACATCTGGTATCTAGAGCACTGGTGTAGCGATTTGTGGGAAGCAAAACACGACAGTGATGAATCATCCAAATAAACATTTTCTGGCGAGTCTCCCAATTATGAAAGGTCAGAAATATGAAAATTGGTGAAAACATATGAAGGTTGTTTTTAGTTGTCAAGATCTTTTGGATCTTGTGAAGGATGGATTGACACCGCTTCCAGAAAATTTGACGAATGAAGGAAGGGATGCAGACAAATAATTAAAGAAGAAAGATTATAAAGCTCTCTTTATAATTCATCAATGCGTTGATCCAGATAATTTCAAAAAGGTCGGTGATGTAGAATCCTCAAAAGAAGCATGGGAAATCTTGGAGAAATTGTTTGGAGGTGCAGAAAAGGTGAAAGAATGAGGTTGCAAACTCACAAAAGAACTTATGAATTGCTTCAGATGGAATACAATGAAAGCATGAATGATTTTTTCCCTAGGGTTATAAAATTGCTTAATCAAATCAAGGTATGTTTAGAAGTGGACATCAAGATCGATTATTGTAAAGATCTTGGGGTCATTGGCTTCAAAGTTCGACCCCGTGGGAGTTGCCATAGAAGAGTCGAAAGATTTGTCAACATTGACAAAGGAAGAGCTTCAGGGGACGCTTAAATCTCATGAACAAAGAATGACTGAGTAAGTTGTAAGCAAGTCGAAAAGTGATGTGGCTTTGCATGCGCAATCAACAAGAGAAAAGGTAGAAGAAGCTACAACAATTAGACTGGTCAAAATTAAGAAGAAGGAGGATGGTCGAACCAAAGAAAGTCCTCATACCAAAGTAACCAAAGAGATGGTGCTGCAGGTAGAGGAAGATGTGGTGGTCAAAAACTTGACAAAAGTCACATTTAATGTTTCAATTGTCAAAAGTATGCTCACTACTCTAGTGATTGTCCAAAAAAAAAAAAAGAATAGAGATAATAATGCAAAGTTTGCAAAGCATGAAGAAGAAGAGATGTCGTTGATGGTCACAATAAAGGATGAAGAAAGATTACATGAACATGGTACTTGGACTCAGGATGCTCATCACACATGACTGGTAGGGAATATTGGTTTGTCAACATAAAACCCTAAATGGAGAACATGGTAAAATTTGCAAATGACAATACTCTAGCATCTGAAGGTATTGGTGATGTTCTGATTATGAGGAAAGATGGCAAGAAGTCAATAATTTCCAATGTATTTTACTTACCAGGCATGAAAAGTAATTTGCTCAACATAAGGAAGTTGGTTGAAAAGAACTACAAAGTGTCGATTGAAGACAAGATAATGAGAGTTATCGAATCAGGTAGAAGGTTAATCTTGAAGGCTCCCATGTCTCAGAATATAACCTTCAGGATTGAACTTAATGTGATGGAGCCCAAGTGCCTTGCAACTGCAACTATCAGGGATGAATGAATATGGCACTATAGACTTGGTCATCTCAATTTCAAAGACACCAGATATCTGAAAAGAAGAAATATGGTTTCAGGGTTATCAAAAATTGACATTCAAAATGAAGTATGTGAAGAATGTGTGCAAGCGAAGTAGCACACAAACAGTTTCAACAAGATGTAGGAAGCAAGTCGAAAGCAATTCTCAAAATCATATACTCTAATGTGTGTGGTCCTAACATCCAATAAACATATGCTACCAAACACCACAACAACCATTTCTTCCTTTCTCCAACGAAGCATTCACACTAATGTTGTTATTATATCGACCACGTCATTCACCAATATGCACCATCAACCCAAACAACACAACTACAAAGACATGGACAATGAACTCAGTTACGACAGTGCGTCAATGCATACATAAGACTACATAAAATTACAAGAACTTATTAGGGAATTTAGTGATGATGATTTTGCATGAACTCGTATGAAACAATTAGGGAGAATCAACAGAATTCAGTACGAGAAAGGGTAACTAAGAGATGTGGAACCGATGGTATGTAGGATCAAGCGGGTCGTCGTCGTTAATGTAAAATATTCTCGTATATAATCATATTTAAATTAAATATTACTCCTTTTGGTCTTTAATATAAGAAAAAAAATTACTTTTTAAATTCATGAAAGAATCAATGTATTTGAACTATACATAATCCAAATATATTAATTATTCAATGAATGTAAAATATAGTTTTTTCTTATATTAAAAACTAGAGAGAGTAATAGTTTTTATTTAATTTTTAATTAATTAATTGCATAACAAATCGAAAACAAACAAATTTGCAACTATTGATATGACTTGCACACATTTGCCAATTCGATTGGCTAGACTATGTGCAAGCATCAATTATACTGGTTATACCACTTATTTTTTCAATGAAATCGTCCATTGAATTGGTTAATGTTCTTTGTTATAATTTTATTTAAAATATAAATATTTTAAAAATTAATGAAAAAATATGGTTATTTACAAATTAATGAGGAAATATGATTATTTAGGGAATTTTGTTGAAAAAATTGATTATTTAAGAAAAATCAATAAAATGACCTAAAATTAAATTTTAAAATAGAGAAACATTAAAACCATTAAAATAGTCTAAAAATATTTAAACATGTTCTTATTAAACCAATTTCAATTCTGCTTGTTTGTTTTCCCCTTTAGTTTTTTATGTTTTGAACTTTAACTAGATCTACTTATGTTTGTTGAAATGGCTAGTGTAGTGCTGTCTTGGGTCATTTCAAGTTGGGTGAAAAGTTACACAAAATGAGCATGTTTGTGTCTCTTCTATGCATCATGGGATTCCATTTATTCCTTTCACTTATGAGTGGTGATTGTTGACTTGACAAGGTGATAATAATGTTGATTACCTTGTTCAAACAACAAACCTCATAATGAAAGCGATAAGGACAAAACTGAGTGGTTTCTAATAATGGGACTTGTGTGTAATCATTTCTTGAGTTTGCTTTCTTGATGTTCTTGCTTACTATCCTAAGTAAAAAGGAAGAATAATAAATGATAATCCTAATTAGAGTTTGCAAATAAATTTAAGATTTAGGTAATTATTAATATTTAAAACAAGATTCAATATGTTTTTTATTTTATTTTATTTTATTTTTATAATATTTTTATTTGATTTTTAATTCTCGCAATATTTTTTATCAGCAATATTAGAATACTATAAATTTTTTACTCCAAAAAAGTTATAATGTATTAATAATTAATGAATTAAATAAGAATTTTTAAAGTAAAAAAATCTGATAATATAAATTATTGAATTAAAAATAAAATTTTGTATGTGTTTAAACTTATTTTATTAACATCAAAGATATACCCATAAAGTTTAATAACATATTGAAAAAAAATTAGAGTGATTTTGGAAAATATTTTATAATGACTACAAGTTGAATACTTTTTTTATGGAAACTATAATAAAATTTTGAAATTTTATAAAAATTAAAAGAAATTAACCTTTAAAATATATTATGTCATTAAATATTAGAAAAAATTTGTAGTTGAGCATAATTCAATAGTATAAAACTAATGAATATTATATTCACTTATAAGTACACATTTAGATGATAACATCCTTCCTCATGTTCAGGAAAATCTACTCGTATAATGTCCAACGTGAGACTATTAATGAATATATTTAAGGGTTAAACATGACATCTCTGATAATTTTTTACCGCATATTCGTATAACAAAATTCACCGTTAGATTGAAAGTTATCATATAGATCATGTCTATAAAATTTATGGTAAATAACTTTTTGGTCCCTTAAATATACTTTTGGGTTCAAATTGATCTCTTATTTTTTTCGTGTCACCTCGGTCCTTTAACTTTTTAATAGATGCATATGAGTCTCTTTCGTCTATGTTTCTCAAACATTCGTTTATTTAAGCTACGTGGCAGCTGAGTTGGAAATGGTACACCACCTTCCGTATTATCAATTTGCTTCTTCGTTTTTTCGCTTTGTGTATCCATTTTCTGCAACTAAAATAAAATTAAGGCAATATTGGTTCATCGTTTTCATCTTCATTTTTTCGTTTTCTTCGAAGCATGAAGTTCGGCTAATGTTCTTCGTTTCTGAAGCAGAAGAATTCTGAAAGTTGTGAATCTAGTGTATACGCTCGCGATGTGTACCAAAATGTCATTGTAGAGACAAAGCTTTGATTCGTAGGGCAACAACTGATAAGAATTTTTGGGGTTGTCCAATTTTTAAGGAAGCCCTAATTTCAGTTTGATTTATGTCCAAATGTGATAAACCTGTTTTGATACATTGTATGAAATTTTCAGGGATCCTTGTAAAGAGAGTGTGGTTTTTTTCAATTATGAGGATTTAGGAGATGAGAAGGGGGGATTTATGATGAATAGGTTGGAAAACATAGCTAAGGAAATTGATGATGCAAAAAAGGAGTTTGAAAAAGTCAGGGTGACAAATGAATAATTAGGGAAAGTTGTGATGGAACTTCAAACTAAAGTGAACAAGATCATGAAGTAGGAAAAACATGAAATATTATGTTTCTTGTAATCTTATGTGTATTGTTTTTTAGGATGTTTTAGGAGTATGTACCAGTTTGTGTGTATTAGTTTGTATGGATGAGTTGGTATTTATGAGTTTGTATCAATTAGCAATATCAGTTTGTATCATTGTATTGTTATGAATGAGTTGGTATGTAATATATTGTATCAGTTTAATATGAGTTAGTTTATTTGGTAGATTATTGTTTGTACCATTCCATAAACATATCAGTTTTACTTAACCAGTTTACAATATCAGTTCATAAACCAGTCCATAAATACAATGTAACACATGCTGTTTACTTAACTAGTTTACAATATCGATTCACATAACATGAATCTCAAAATGATTTGTATAACACATAAATTGATTTTCATAACACACTACAGAATTCCAAAATGACATTGACATGTTCACAAGAGATAAAAGAATTCCACAAAGGTTCCAAAATGATATTGACATGTTACATAAACATGTTTAAGATTCACTACATAATACCAACATGATTCAAAGTAGTTCATATTACAACCAAAGTGCTTCAAAATACATGCTAAAACCATTAACTAGACTGGGGCTAAATAACACTAGATGTTCTTCTTTGGTGCGATTCTCTTGGTTGGAGTTGGCCTCCTGGTTGTTGGGCCAACTACATCCTTGGTTGCAACTAATCTTGTTGTTGGTCCTGGGGGTATAAATGTGTAAGAGCAAGAATTGTCTCTGCATGTTATCTTTATGTTTTGATGATAACAATTAAGTATTTGCGAAAGAACCATTTTATGTTCTAATGTTTGTTGTGTGCAGATCGTTAAATAAAGATATCAAATCAACAAACAATATCAAGAAGTGCATTAAATTCAATATGGAGTTACTTTGTGTGACGTGACATAAAACACTTATTAAAGAAGCAAGTTTGCCTCTGTATCTGTTCATGATCAGAAAGTTCCAAGGATGATGTATATTGCAGTTGCAATGCTCCTGTAGATTCTGCTACGAGAAGTGCATTTGATTTGAAAGCAAACAAAGCGTATTGAAGAAGAAAGTATGGCTCTGTATCTGATCACAATTAGAAAGATCCAAAGATGTTGTATATTGCAGTTGCAATGCTCTTGTGGATTATGTTCTGAGAAGTGTATCTGATCTGGAAGCTAACAACGCATCTGAGATTTAGTCCTCTGAAGAACCAAGCTCTGAAGACTCTGATGACTTGAAGCTCTAAAGGCTAAATGCTCTGAAGACCAAGTGCAGAAAGACTCTGAAGACTTAAGGGTTCTGAAGATCAAGACTCTGAAGATATAATCCTCTGAAAATCTACGTGCTGAAGACTCTGATGACTTGAAGCTCTGAAGGCTGAAGGCTCTGATGACTTGAAGCTCTGAAGGCTGAAGGCTCTGATGACTTGAAGCTCTGAAGGCTGAAGGCTCTGAAGACTAAGTGCAGAAAGACTCTGAAAACTAGATTCTGAAGTTGAAGATTATATAGCTTCACCCAGATGAAGACGTGTTAATCAGATGAGCTGTTTCTATTGACTCTGATAAACAAGGTGCTGAAGTCAGACTCTGATGTTATTACGCTATCATACCAAAGTAGTTTCTGAACTACTCATCTGATACATTATCAGAAGAAACAAAGCCAGAAGTTGATCTGTCCAAGCTGTTAAATGAAGATCACATCATTGGTGGATAAGAGCTGTCTCCCACAATGATATATTAACGTTGCAAGAAAAGGAAAAGAAAGTGATGTCAGTACTATACAACACGTGAGTATTCTATCCATTGGGAAATGACCGTTGGAATATTTGAATGGACATCTCTGCTCTCACAACGTCTCTCTTGGATGCACTATAAAAGAAGATCATTTGATTCATTCAAATGTTAGCTAGCAAGTTAGCAAGGCAGTCAACAAGAAAGACAGCAGAGCTCATTACAAAGCAAGCCAACTTGTTACAAAGCAATGATGCTGATGAGTGAAGTTAGCAACATAGTTGATTAACAAGAAAAGCTTTATGCTAAGAAGCCGCAGTGCTCACATAAGAAAGCTTTTAAGCAATATGGAAACTACTGTTCTAATAATCTCATAGAGATTTATCTTTAGATTAGTTTTTGTATTAGGAAGCAAGGAGTTGTTGCTCAATACTTGCTATGTACTTAATTAGGAGTAATTTGCTTGATAAGAAGCACTCATGTAATCTCCGGCAACACAAATTCAAATTTAAATTAGTGGTTCCTCAAGTGATCTTGTGAAGATCAGAATACTTGAGATGACAAGTGACATTTGTCATTTGTGGAATTCTAATAGGAGATCTTTTGTGATTGGATTCTATTAGATGTCAATGAATGTTATATCCTAAGGGATCCCTGAACATGTCATTGTCTACTTGTTAGCCACCTGCAGTTAGCTTGTGCAACTGTAATCAGTTTGGTTATAGTGGATTAAGTCCTTGCTTGAGTGAGGCGAAATCACCTTGGAAGGGTGGACTGAATTAGCTTGAAAGTTGCTCAAGTGAACCAGGATATATCATGTGTTCTTTACTTGTGTTATGCTTTATTATTCATACTTTCGCAATGCATCTTATAGAACTCTATAGAAAGCAACAAGTGAAGAAACCCAGAAAAAGATTTAATAGAGTGAATACCCAATTCAAACCCCCCCTTTCTTGTGTATTTCTCACACCTTCAAAATGGTATTCTTACACCTAGATTATGTGTCTCTACATTTCCTTGAGTTACTTGAGTTGCATTGCCTTGAGTAGCTGGCCTTTTACCTTGAGTTGATTGAGTTGCCTTGCCCTGAGATGACTTAGCTGGTTGAGTTGCTGGCCTTTTTCCTTGAGTTTATTGAGTTGCCTTTCTTTGAGATGATTGAGTAGAATTCTTATATCCTTGAGTTTCCTAAGATTGTTGAGTAGCATTCCTACTTCATTGAGTTGCATTGACTTGAGATTGTTGAGTAGCAATACCCTGAGATTGCTGAGTTGCATTGCCTTGATATTGCTGAGTAACGTTGCTCTGAAAAATTGGGTACTTCTTCCTTTTCGCTCCACTACTATCATCACTCTCACAACCACTTTGCAGATCTTCACTATAATTATCACTCCCTTTAAATTATTCTTTATCTTCTTCCCACTTTGTTTCCTTTTTCATCAATTTCATATCCAATCAGATTAGCAAGTTCATGTTCCTTCATCTAATCATATCCATCAGAATCATCCTCAAAACTACTTCAAAAGCATTATCATACTGGTAGCTGTCATCTTCATTGTCATAAGAACTGCACTCATCATGCACCTCACCAACATTGTTTGATCCCACTCCAATATTATTTGATTCCACTCCAACATTGATTGATTCCACTCCAACATTGGCCGAGTCCACTCTAACATTGCCATTCTTCAATTCGACATCACCTTCTTCCAGACCAACATTACCATCATTCAACTTATATACAATGTCATCATGTAGTTTATTAAGCAACTCCCCCACCCAATCTATAATGTTATTAGGCCCCTCATCAACATTATCAATAATGACATCACAATAATCAGGCTGAGACAAAATGTGTTGAATGTAGATGTCAACACTTTGGTGCACCATGTAAAAAATTTCAATTTCTAAAGCACCTTTGTCATCAACAAGGGCATTTATTCCAAATGTATGATCCTTGTAATATATTGTCTCAAAGTCATTATAATCTAACTCCTTCAATATATTAACTAACTCAAAATAACTCCATTTATCAACATCTACTTTCAAATCACCTACTAGTCCTCATTCATACACACTTAATTCAGGATCAATGACTTCACCACTGTGATGAATTTTGAGTTTCAAAAATTCGTCCAATATCCTTATTCAAATAGATTTCATCAAAGTCCTAAATAATGAAAAGCCCTAAATCTAGAAAAAGACCCTAAATGTACAGAAATCCCTAAATTTTCCCCTAATTCAGTTACGAAAACATGCAAATAATTTTGACTTGTATTCCAAATTTCGTCTTCAATCCTTCACTTCTTTGATTTCTCCAGACTATGCGCCTTCAAACGTCAGTTCAATCGTTTCATTGAAATCGTTCATTCGAAACCGCCTTCGTGTATCTTCAGCTTATGGTTCCTTCATTTTGAACAACAACAAAATGTTTTGGTTGCTATATTGAGTCTCATATCCATGTCATCAAGTAACATGCCACTTGGAAGCTGTTTTTTTGGCTTTGACTAACGTCCATTAACAGAAGGGTAAACGTGGAAATGTTTCGAAAGTTAGGACTAAGGTGACACGAAAAAAAATTAAGGGATCAATCTGAACCCAATGGAATAGTTAAGGGACCAAAAATAGTATTTTGTCTAAATTTTAATATAAATCAGAAATCATTTGATATGTCAACGAGATATATAAAAACTAACGTCTTACAAAACTTCTTGAGAACTATTAATTTTTATCATTCACCTTAACATATCAAATAATTTTTTATTGATGTGAAATTTTATAGGCGTGATCTATATGATGACAACTTTCAATCCAACGCTGAATACTGTTATACAAACATAGTATGAAAAACTATCGGAGGTATCATGTTACTAAATTTGGTACCTTGGCGTCATTTGATATATATATATATATATATATATATATATATATATATATATATATATATATATATATATATATATATCACTATACTAAAAAAGACCTTTAGCAACGCTTTAAAGCGCTGCCAAAAGTGGCGCTGCTAAAGGTAAAGGCAGCGCTTTTTTTCAATGAAAAAGCGCTGCTAAAAGCTCCCTTCAGCAGCACCTTTAGCAGCACTTTTTTAGCCCTTTAGCAACGCTTTTGTAAGCGCTGCATAATTCCCCCAACCATCCCCCCTTTTAGTAGCGTTTTCACAAAGCGCTGTCTTAGACCCCACCTTTAGCAGCGCTTTTACAAAGCGCTGCCATAGCCCACCCTTTAGCAGCGCTTTTTACAAGCTTTGTCTTAGACCCCCCTTCCAAACCTATAACAGCGCTTTTGTAGCGTAATGTTTATGACCTTTAGCAGCGCTTTTTTGTAAAAGCGCTATCTAATGTCCCAGATTTTAAATTTTTTTTTTTTTAAAAATATTCACCCTGTTTTGTATATTTTACCAACAACCTGCTTATATTACACAAACCTGCTTATAATTCAAGCCTTTATTTCAACACTTTGGCCTTATAAGTACAATTCAAACTTTGGCCTTAAATATACAATTCAAACTTTGGCCTTATATGTACAATTCAAAACTTTGGATACATTGTAACTCATGACTTTGTTCATAAACATTTTAATATACACATAAACCTGTTTAAATATGTTACAACAAAATTCGATCCTCAGAATTACAACAACACAAATACATTCAATTCACATATAATTACAAGTCTTCCAATCCGATAACTCTATACAATTCTCAACCCAAGAATAAATTGACACCATTCCTCTTTAATTTCTTCCAATTTTGCTTTCGTGTAAGTAGCGCACTTGAATTCATCAAAATACTACATAATATAACAAATCGAATAAGATTTAATTTTAAAACTAATTACTCAGATGAAGTATCGGATAATTATCAAAATGAATCATATAACTTATATAATGAATTGATCCATACCATGACTGGAATCTCAAGTTGACTAGAAAGAATAATTTCCCTCATAAAGCGCAATACAAAATATCCACAAACAATACCATTGCGCTGCCGAGGACACTGTAAATGGAAAAAACAAACGAACATTTATCATGATATATAGTTTAAATAGTTTTATCAAGTAGAACCACTATAACAGTCAAACATGCGAAAATATACCTCCACTCTGATCCAGTTGATGTTGTTAGCCTTACTTTTTGGCACCGTTGCATCTCTTTGTACTCTGAATATTTATATAACTCTAACATAATATAAACGCATATTTAGAACAATGTCACATAATAAATAAAGATATATAATTAAAGACAACAGTATATCTCATCACTTACGTATCAACAAAGTTCCTCAGATTTTCATATTTTGTTGTATCGCCATCCAATGAATCTATATAATACACTATTTCTTTCGTCGGATTAATTGCGATCAACAACCAATGTCCACTATAAAATAAGACAACAGTTTAGATGGAAATGTTATATATATAGAAAGGGAAAAATCGAACAATTATAATAAATGAATTTAGAATAAAATCTAACCCATGGTCAGTATTATATGGCAACAAGAACAACTTCTCTGCAGTCGCACGCATAAATCTCTGCACTGTGTACTCTTTGACTGTATCTGGTGACTGGTCTATTATACGTGAGTTGACACAGCTAGCAGATAAGAATGCGAATACTGAAGTCAATTCATTCAGGACCAATAACTTGTCATACAAGAACCTAAAAAAACATAATCAACATTAGAATATTCAGTTAAACGAGCAAATTTTAAAATGTTCAATTATTTAATTAAAATGGACCAAAGTACCTGATGTATGAATGCATAACACCGACGCCCAATTCAGAATGGTTGAAAACCTGATCAAAATCCTCCTTAGCAATTGTTTCGGGATATTCAAAACCGAAAATACCTGCCTCCATGTGTATTTGAAGGACGCCACCCTCAGGCACATCTGATGTTCCGACATATGTTTCAAGGCACATCCTAAATCGAGGAACAATTGCTTTTCTGGGAACCTTGGAAGTTTCAGGCATCTTACCCTTGCTGACTTGTTGCGACTGCTGATCATGAACCTAAAAGTCATATATAATTTCAGTAATTAATGTATAACAAGATAGTCATGTAACTGTAGTAGTACCTGTTTCTTTGATGCAGCTGAATCGGTATCCCGCACAATAATTCTATCATCTTTTGATTTGGATTTTGTAGGAGTCTAAGATCATCATGTAAATAAGAAAATGTAGATGTAAGAATAACTTTCATGTATGGATCATAAAACATTTGAGTATTAAAAGGTTCAACCTACCTCATCATCTATGCAAATCAGATTTGTCGGCCATGCCACATACACTCCTATTGCGTCTCCCACCACTGTTGCGCCTGAAATATCATCTGGTATAGGCAACAACACACTCCCCTCTAATGCAATATCAATAGATACTTTCAAAAATCCAGAAGGGAGCGGTTTATGGTGAAGTAAGTCTCCCAGAAAGTTATGCACCTTTCCCTTGCCAACCATTCGATGAGTAGGTGACGATAAACATAGCCGGCAAAGTGAAATGCCCTAAACAAATAATGATCAGTTAATGTGTCAATTAAGTAAAGTATGCTAAATTAATTTCAATGTAATATATACAATTACCTCCGGAAGATTCTGCGGACAACCGATACTATCTTTGTCACTAGTAGCTCTACCCTCTGGAGCACGTCTTTCCGACATGTATCTCTCCTTATCCTTCTGTAATTCACGGATTTGCGCTTTCAATTCCTCCAAAGTATCCATCACTTCTTTATTGGTTGGATTTTTTTTCTTTGGCTTCTTATACAGTTTGGATGGAGTGACACCAAATCCCTTACCCCTCACACGCCCAGAATACTCAGGAATATTCAGCACCCGGCTCAGTAAGCTCCTGCAATCATCGTCCTCGGCAGGAGTTATGGTCTGGGACAGAGTCTCCTGAAATATAGATAAAAACATATATAAATATATTACACACTTTTGATCAGTTACTGACAAAGATAACATTGTACTTACACATTGTTCAAAGACTTGTTGAACTTCTTCCTGAACGACTCCATCTCGTCCCACACGGGCAGCCATCCATACAACATGGTCCGGAAGAGATGTCGCATCACTCTTCTCCTATTCCAACTACGCATTAAGACGGATAATAAAGCATTATATCCTATTATATATACTTACTATTTTTTGTAAATATATCATATTAAAGCAATTATATGTACTTACTATTTTTTGTTCTAATCGTGCATATCCCAACCGACCCTTTCTGTATGGATATGCGGGATTTGATGCCCGTTGATGATTTACGCCACTAACAACCTGAAAAAACAAGTTTATCAGAACTCCTGTACATGGAAGAAGTATATATACTATACATAGTTCATGATAAGTTGTACTTACTTCAAATTCTTTTGATCTTTGCTTTGCAACAAACGTCTCCCATTCTTCCTCCGAAATCAAATCCGCGTACTTCATCGGATGCTCCGAGTCAACAAAGTTTCCTTCAGAATCTTTTAGAAACTTGTTTGTTAAAAACGCTCTAAATCCCCTCAAGCGTTTTCCGGCCAATTGAATACACTATTTTCTCCTACGATCTTCAATATTGAAAGATCTCTGCAAACAAACACACATACATATAACATGTTAGTATATTTAATTTAAAGACGTAAATGTCAACAATAATTAAACAATTCCAATATTATACCTGAATCTCGGTCCAAATCTTATCTTTAGCCGGTTGTAATGAAACAATTCTCCAATTATCGCAAGTAATCAGAACTTGCGAACGTACAAGTGCTCCGACGTAACTTGTTAGCAACGCACCGTTAGGCTCAACTAACTGATCTCTTTCATTCCAATAAACATCATACTTTACTCATTTATCTCTCGCACGGATGATTTTTTTCATAATTGTTATGCCTCTTTTAATATCGCCTTCCACGTCTTTTGTTGTTTGTTTTCCATCATGTGATGTTTCCTCGTTGCTGGCCATAATATATATACCTGTAATTCAAAAAAACCAAAGTATCAAATGAATGACATGCAAATATGTAAATAACAAATATATACATAAGAAATATGTAAATAATAAAAACATGGTATAAATAAGAAATAAGAAAAACATGGTATAAATAAGACATGTGTAAATAAGAAAAACATGTTACAAGTACCTTTAACATTTCTTTCTTTTTTTCATTGTAACGGGGTTTACTTGTCTCTTAACAACACGGACAGATGGATTGATCCAAATTCCCTCGTTATGATCATTTCTAATATATGATTCGTCCGCTCTAATATTCTCATCTGGATCATCTATAATATAAGATTCATTCTCAACATAAACATCCCCCTTTTCTCCAATGTTATCATCGATTACTTTGTTGGAAAAAAGAACTATAGACCATTTCGTACTTGTCGGATCAGTGACATAGAACACTTGTTTAGCTTGCGTGGCTAGAATAAAAGGCTCATCTTTGTACCCCACCTTATTAAGATCCACTTTCAAAAAACCTGATTTATCTATTTGTATGCCACTATTATTTTCAACCCACTTGCATCCAAAGATAGGAATCTGAAAATTCTCATAATCAAACACCCAAATGCGCTCGATAACCCCATAATACGAGGAAATGTGCATTGCTTCGGCAAGCACGGTGACACCACTATTTTGCATTGTACTTTTATCATCTTGTTCCTTGGTATAAAATGTGTATCCATTAATTGCGTATGCGCTATAAGAAAACACATGCAAACTTGGACCATATGCTAAACATCTCAACCTTTCTATTATTGAAGCGGGATCAGAATAAAACTTTGAAAAAATATGCTCCTTGAACCATGTTATAAAACTTCGATTGTGCTCACGTACTATCCAATTTTCATTTTTATTCAGATTTAAACCTCGGAGAACGTCCTTGTGCATTTCAACATACGGCTCAACCTCAATGTCATTGTGCAAAACATACAAATGCACTTGCTCCCGTTCATCCCTTGAAACTGTCACAACTTTATTTCCAATTAACTGTTTACCATCTATTTTTTCAACAACATGAGATTTTGGGAGGCCAATGGATTGAACGTTGGACAAATATTCAGTACAAAACTCAATAGCTTCTTCAACAATGTATCGTTCAACAATACATCCCTCTGGTCGACTTCGGTTTTTCATATACCCTTTCAATATTTTCATATAACGTTCAACAGGGTACATCCATCTCATATAGGCAGGTCCACACAGTTGTGTCTCTTTCACAAGATGAACAACTAGATGTACCATTATGTCAAAAAATGATGGAGGAAAATACATTTCAAGCTCGCACAAAGTAATAACTATTTCTCTTTGCAATGTTGGTAAGATCGCAGGATCTATCACCTTACTACAGATTGACCTAAAGAAAAAACACAATTTAGTTATTGCGCCTTCTGGCAAAATAGAACGTATACCTATTGGTAGAAAGTGTTCCATTATAACATGGCAATAATGTGTCTTTAAACTTTTTAACTTGAGGTCTTTCATAGAAACAAGTCTTCTAATATCTGAAGAGTATCCTTCTGGAACTTTAACTTCACTCAGAAACTTACACAATATCTTTTTCTCCTTTCTAGATAAAGTATAAGCAGCAGGTGGTAGATATGTGCGGTTTCCTTTCTTCAAGGGTCCTAATTCATTTCTTATTCCCATTGCTACCAAGTCCTTTCTTGCTTTAAGGCCATCCTTAGACTTTCCTTGTATATTGAGTAACGTACCAATAACACTTTCAAATACATTTTTTTCAATATGCATAACATCAAGAAAATGTCTTACATACAACGACTTCCAATACGGCAACTCAAACAAAATTGACCTCTTCTTCCACCCACGCGTGACAAGCGTATGAGCAAAAGGCTTGCCAAACTTAGTACTCACATCTTTCACCTTTTCAAAAATTTGTTCGCCGGTCAATGTAGGTGGAACTTTACGTTGTTCTGAATCTCCATTGAATACTTTTCTCCACCCACGATAGTGATGACTAGAATTTAAGAATCTACGATGACCAAGAAAGACATTCTTCTGACCAAATTCCAACCGCGTCCAATCTGTGTTTTCTTCACAGATAGGACACGCACATTGACCTTTAATGCTATATCCCGATAGATTTTCGTATGCTGGGAAATCATTAATTGTGCCAAACAACATCGCCCTCAAATTGAAACTTTCTTTCCTATATCCATCATAAACCTCCACACCGTTCTCCCACAAACTCTTTAAGTCTTCGATTAGAGGTGTCAGGTATACGTCTATGTCATTCCCTGGTTGTTTAGGGCCAGAAATTAACATAGATAACATCATGTACTTACGCTTCATACATAGCCATGGAGGTAGGTTATAAATCATAATAATTACAGGCCAGGTAGAATGTGAGATACTCTGCAGACCATGCGGATTCATTCCATCAGTCGATAATGCCAAGCGAAGGTTTCTAGCTTCTTCTCCAAAATCAGGATAATCATTATCAATTTTCATACACTGTGGTGAATCTGCCGGATGTCGATACTTCCCATCTACAATTCTATCATCTGCATGCCAAGTCAGGTGTTTTGCATCTGTTTCACTACGAAACATGCGTCTGAATCTCGGAATTATAGGAAAATACCATAATACTTTTGCTGGTGACAATTTTTTCTATACCGAGATACACCGCATTTAGGACACTCGTTTAATGATGCATATTCATTTCGAAACAAAATGCAATCATTTGGACAAGCATGTATCTTATCATAGCTCATGCTAATAGAGCATAACATTTTTTTAGCTTCATAGGTTCGATTGGGAAGAACATTATCCTCCGGAAGCATCTCTTGAAGTAGGGCTAACAACTCTGTGAAACTTTTATCCGACCATCCATTACCCGCCTTTAAATTGTACAACTTTAATACCGCGGACAATCTTGTGAAAGTAGTGCAACCTTTATACAACGGTTTCTCTGCATCGCTTACCAACCTCTCAAACATCTTGGGACAATCTTGAAGATCTTCTTCAAGTGCTTCTGCAATCTCTTCGACTCGATCACAATCATATGTATCTCTGTCATTGTCCTTTGAAGCACATGTCATATTATTCCGGGGTTCAACATTCTCGTTACTTATCTCACCATGTAATGTCCAACATGTGTAACTTCGATCAATTCCATGTCTCATTAAATGAGATTCCAACTGAACGGCGTCAACTCGACGCTCATAACAACATCCTAAGCAAGGACATGTGATCCTACTGGGGTCTTTGGCGTGTTCAACAACAAACTTAACGAACTTCGATACCCCATTCTCGTACTCTTTTGACAATCGATTACCAGACATCCATTTTTTATCCATACTAATTGAGTAATCTACACTAAACTATAAAAGTTAAACAAAACAGAGAATACCTGTAAGGAAATCACTAACTTCTAAGAATGCTACGCAATAGGATGCTTGGAAACGATCACAACTTTGCTCTTCACAGGTAACCCCTATAGCAGACAAAATATAAATTTTATTAAAATCATATTAATAATTAACCAAGACAAATCATATTAAAAATACTAGATAATCCACCAAAACAAATCATATTAAAATTACTAGATAATCCTTAAACCAAAATGACACCCTTACTAAACATTGAGAAATCCTAACTAAACATATAAAACCATAATAACATATATATCATATAAACATTGAGAAATCCATCATAATAACATAATAACATATCAACATATAAAACCTTCACTAAACCTTCAATAACTCATTTCTACATAACAACAACACTAAAATTTACTTGCATATCCTCAAACCTTCAATACAAAACAACAGTATACATATCATACTTGAACTCAACAACAAAAACAATAACTCAACAATAGTATACGTATCAACACTAAAATTTACTTGCATGTCCTCAAACGTAACATATCTACACAACAACAAAAACAATAGTATACGTATCATACTTGAACTCAAATTTACTTGCATGTCCTCAAACCTTCAATACAAAACAACACTAAAAACCTTCACTAAACCTTCAATAACTCAATAAAAACAACAACAACAACAATAATATTAAAACCTTCAATGCCTCAATAACAACAAACTTTCGCATTGCAACAACTACATCAAACCTTCAATATCTCAATAACACAAAACCTTTAACAACAACAATAATATTAAACCTTCAATATCTTAATAACACAAAACCTTTAATATCTCAGAAAAACCATCCATATCTTCAAATACCAACAATGGTGAAAAGATAAATAAACAAGAAAACTATAGTAAAACTTCACATACCTTAACAATGGTGAAAATGCAATGCAATGCAGACTCGAAAATGGACGGTGAACGGCGACGGCGGCGCAATCCAACGGAAGAGGGCGACGGTCGACGACGGATGACGGCAACAGAAACTTTGAATAGGGCAAGGTTGTTCGCCAGAGGAGAAAGAAAGAAGAAAAGAAATGCACGACTGTTCTGTTTCTCTTAAAATTCTGGAGGATATTTTAAAATTATAATACTAATACCTATAGCAGCGCTTTTAAAGGCCTTTAGCAGCGCTTTTAAAAGCGCTTTCTTAGGGTGCCTTAGCAATGCTATATAGCAGCGCTTTATAGAAAAAGCGCTGCTAAAGGGGCCCCCTTTAGCAGCGCTTTTTAAAAGCACTTTCTTAGGGTCCCCCTTTAGCAGCGCTTTTTAAAAGCGCTTTCTTAGGGTACCCCTTTAGCAGCGCTTTTTAAAAAACGCTTTCTTAGGGCCCCCCTTTAGCAGCGCTTTTTTAAAAGCACTGTCTTTGGTAGGAAATTTTTTTTCTTTTTTTTTACTCACCCTTTAGCAGCGCTTTTTTAAAAAGCGCTGCTAAAACTCATTTCTGGCGTAGTGTGTATATATATATATATATATATATATATATATATATATATATATATATATATATATATATATATATATATATATATATATATATATATATATATATATATATATATATATATATATATATATATATATAATCATATTGTTATTGAAATAATCAACAAAATTAGGATTCTAATTCTTGCAAGGATGATAAATAATGAAATAACGGATTCAAATCCTTGCAAGAGTGAGAAATACTGACATAACAATTATTATACTAACAATTTTTTCAAAAAAATAAATAATATGGAGCACAAAATCGAGATTACATTAAAAAAACCACTTTTTTCAAAGGAAATCCTCAAATAATCATATTTTCAAAATAAATACCAAACTAATCACTTTTCAAACAAAAAAACGCCACTGTGGCACATGCACTCTTTTTTTGCCTTAGGCGCCAATGTTTGTGGCGCATTCTCATATGTGTCATGCCGCATGCATGCAACTTTTAGGAGCATGCACAATTGACAATGGCACATGCATGCAACCTCCTTAATAAATTTCAACATAGTAGCCACATGCAATGACACATGCTCCTAAAAGTTACATGCATGTGCAACATACCAGTGGCATGACACATGAGCATGCGCCACATGCATTGGCGCCTAGGGCGAAAAAAGGAGTGCATGCGCCACAGGCAGTGGCACATCCTCTATGGAGCGATTTTTTTTAAAAGTGGTTAGTTTGATATTTCTTTTGAAAATATGGTTATTTTAGTATTTATTCTGAAAAAAGTGGTTCTTTTAAAAAAAATACAAAATCGAGTGATGAAGTTTTTTTTTTTAATAAAATTTGTGAATTAAAAGAACTACATATAATTTTAAAAACAAAGTTACTGAAACTATGATTCAATTAAAGATTTAAAAAAAAAATCTAAATATATTCTAGTTATCATTGTAAAAAAAATGACAAATAAATTTAAGGGTTAATAGGCATTTTCCCCTTGCCATATGGTAGAACTTTGAAAAACTTTTGAACCCATGACCTTGAGCATGCATAAGGGGTCACCTACCACTAAGTTACTTTTCTCTGTTTTATTTCCACCTCAAAGTGTATATACTACATACTTAATACAATTTCAGTTTATTACATAGTTAATATTATATAGTTAGTATAATTTAAGTTTATAATTTCAGTTTATTACATATTTAAGTTTATTATATGTTTCACTTTATATTTAATATTTAAATATATAATAAATACTGAAAGTAAATAATAAAATGAAATTATATATTTAAAGATATTACTTATATTAAAATATAAATAATTTAAGATATTTTTGTTGGCAGGTTTTTTGATTGATAGATGGTAATTATATATTTAAATATATCAAAAATTCCAATAGTGTTATTTGTTTAGTTTTTTGGATGATCAGGATTTTGCCAAAAAATTTTGATGGTTGTGATTGCACTGACAATTTGTGTAGTCCAGAGTAAATGCAAAGTTATATAAATAGGGGATCACATGTTATTTGATATACACATCTCAAAAAATGTCTCTTCCTCAATTTTTGATTAAGGTAGAAGTGTACTTCAATGAAGCCTTTCCTCCTGTAAAGTTCTGACTTCTAGATGACACCACATCTCTTGTCAACTTGATGTCCAAGTTGAATGAATTGTTGTTGGATGCTGAACACAAAAAGTTGAGAAAGATCGAGTTTCATAAAGATTAGATTGATACTAACGGGAGGGTGAAATACAACCTTATTGAGTTGAAGACCGACGGAGATGTGAAGGAAGTGTGGAGATCATTTCGCCGTAGGATAACAAAGTGATCGATCGAGTTATATGTTAAGCTTTCAAGATCTGTTGATGACATAATAGAGATGCTGAAACGTCCAGAAGCGTCGGGTAGTGTTTAGGTTTTTCTTATTTATTAATCATATTGTAGTGTTAAGTTTTTTCTGTTTAAGTTATGTAATACATTGTCAGATGTTAGTTAATGTTCACGTTGCAATTTAAGGAAGATCAATAATATTAGCAAATAAAGAGTTATGATGAAGATGTTTGAATAATATACAAATGATACAAATAATACAAAAGATATCTAAATATTAAAATATAAGTAATTTTAATATATAACTTCATATGGAAATTTAGTCTATTTTTTAATATATTTAAATATATAATAAAATGAAATATGTAATAAATAAAAATTATAAACTGAAATTATACTAACTATGTAATATTAACTATGAAATAAATTGAAATTATATTAAGTATGTCATGTATATATTTTGAGGTAAAAATAAAACATATGGAGCAAAATGGCCTAGTGGTAGGTACCCTTTTATGCATGCTCAAGGTCATATGGAGCAAAATGGCCCGGTGGTGATTGGGGTAAACATAAATTTCCATGATTTAAAGTGTCTGAATATAGTGATGAGGTAAGACTTGAGCTTGGAATGAAATTCACCATTATCTCACTTGTTAGAGATGTAGTTAAGTCTTATGCACTAAAGAGAAAATAACTTTCACTTCAAGAAAAATGATAGTAAAAGAATAATTGTTTGTCATGACAAGGAATGTCCATTTCACATGATATTTAGTTAAAGGGGAAGACCAATAATTTTTGGAAGAAAGGTGAGAAACATTAATGATCACACTTGTCATAGGACTACTAAAATTCGGAAAGCAAAAGTTGAGTGGCTGGCAAAGCAATTTATAGCAATCCTAAGACATATCTCTTAAATAAAACTTAAGGGATTGATTGTTGAGGAAATTTATAAGTGGAGTGTGAAGTTATCCTCAACTCAAGCATATTGTGAAATTGCCCATGCCTAATATCAGTTTATTCTTGGTTTTAATGCTTTACCTTTGTTAAATATATCGTTGTGAGTTTCCTAATTGAATTTCTCACTTACAAGGTCAAAATGATTTAGGAAATTTTTTATCAGAAGTCCTTTAAGTTTTTTTTGTCACAATTTGGTCCTTTAAGTTATTAAATATATGCATTGTTACCATTTTTTAACATAGTGGATGTGCTAATTATGGACGCAATTATTTTGAGTGGTACGAAAATGGTTAAGTGTAACATGGAATATAACAATCACACATTTATAAATGTTCGAAATGTGACAAAAGGGATGTAGAAATCACTCTAAAAGACCATGTTGTTAAAAAAAAACATAAAGGACCAACCTGTTACAAAAAGATAACTTAAAGAATCTCTGGTGTAATTTTGTCAATGATTTTTCATGAATAAATTGTAGGTTTGACTAAAGTCAACCTTAAATTAATCGAGTCAAAGCGGTTCATGAATCGAGTCAAAATGTTCAGTTTGCATGAATCAATTCAACGTAGATTATGCATTAATTCAAACGAGATTTTTTATAATTCATTTTATTTTTGTTTGTGTGAATAAATTCATAGTAAGACATAAATTGATTCATTTCTTGTCATGTTTTAATTTAATTTGTGTGATCTGACTCAAACATTGGACATATTTTCATTATGTTTGTGTGACTCAAATCAACCCCTTTAATGAATCGATTCATAAATAAATGTTCATGGGATGATTTTTTGTGTGTGATCTGATTCATAACATTTTTTAAACTATTCACATAATATGATTCACAACAAGATCATTTAAGGAAAATATCAAACATTTGAGCAAATTCAAAATCATATTTAAATAGAATCATTTAAGGATTTTTGCATCAAAATCATGTTATTTCTCAAACACCTATATAAGGCTCTCTTCATTTTAAAAATCAACTGAGATCATTTTCTAATGTGAGAAATCTAGAAACAGAAATTCATCTCTCTCAAATCTCTATCTTTTGTGCATAGAGAATCTTAAACGCGCGCGCGTGTGATTGATGGAGGAAAAACATTATAGTTTTAATTGTTGTTGAAATTTGTAATTTTCAAGAAGATCAATAACTTGATAGAATTCAATAGTGAAATTCCTTTGAAGAAAAAAAGAGAGTTCTTCTTCATTGACTTGAAGTTTATTGTATTTGTTAACATGTTGAAGAAATGATTCAAGGCTTGCAAACATGATTGAGTGAAGATCGATGTGGTGTCAAGATTGACATTCATTAAAGTTTGAAGATTGAGATCAAGTTGAAGATCAAGGTGGTAGCTCTGGTTAGATGAGTTGTAGACAAGATTCAATTAAGAAGCAAGGCAAAAATATTTTGGAAGAACATATGTATGAGAGGCGAAAACACCGAAGCAGTATAAATCCTGGAACACACAAACACACTCTCTCTCTCTCTCTCTCTATATATATATATATATATATATATATATATATATATATATATATATATATATATATATATATATATATATATATATATATGTGTGTGTGTGTGTGTGTGTGTGTGTGTGTGTGTGTGTGTGTGTGTGTGTTATTCTTTAGAGTTGTATGCATTAGGCTTTCTTGCTTTGATTAAGATTGAATGTCTCTTAGATTAATTGTGTAAGCTTAAGTCTGATTATTGAGTTTTCCAAAGAATCATATTGTTGATTATACTGTCAAATTAAAGATTGTTTAAGATTGATTAATCAATAATTGTATAAAATTTCTTATTTGATCTATTAAAAAATAATTAGCATATTTCTTCTCATTTTATTTGATACCATTGGTGTGTGTATAGTTACAATCAAGCCTTCAAATTGTTTTCAAATATATTTTCATCATAAAGGTTTCTGCAAGTTTTTTGAAATTTGTAAAATATTAGAAGGAACTTTTTGTCTATTAAACCACCATCATATCTAGACAACCAACATCATATTGAAACCAACATATAGGGCCAAAATAAGAGCATTAAAATTGATTTAATGAACTGAGACTGAGCAATATGGTTATTTGAGGAATTATGGCGAGGAACTAAGGAGATATAATCCTAATAATAATGTAATAATTAAATGTGGAATGTTTACTGTTGGATTCATTTTTGAAGAATATATGTGTATCTTGAAGCGTGTAAGGTTGCATTCACTTGTGAATTCATACCTTTAATTTGCCTTAATGCATGTTTCTTGAAGGGAAAACCTGGTGGCTAGTTGATGGCTTCAGTTGAGAAAGATGGCAACAATTAGATTAATCATGTTGCATATGTCATGGTAGAAGCAAAGACAAGAGACTTGTGTCAATGATTCTTGGATATATTATTAGAAGATTTGAATAACATCATTCAATGGTCTTGTGCTTTCAATTCATATCAACAAAAGGTATAACTTTTCTATTTATAATTGTTATGATACACATTACCAATTACATAATATATGGTTATTAACATTTCCTATTTTTATAGGGCTTGGTTCCTATAGTTACTAATATTAGACAAAATGTAGATTATATGTTATGTGTTAAACATATGTATGACAATTGAAAAAAGAAGTAGCATGGTGAGAACTTGAAACAATTACTCTGCTAGGCATCAAGAGCAATACTTGTACGAGATTAGGAAAGAGTCGTGCAAAAAATAAAGGATATAAGTGAAGATGCTTGTAAAGATATGATGGGACTTCCACCTTATAAGTGGGCTAGATCTCCATTTTGCATTGAGAACGGTATGCTTTGCAAGTGAATAACATGTGTGAGGTGTTCAATATGGCTATATTAAAGTATCGAGACAAGCCCATTATAATTGTGTTTTAAGTTTTAAAGCATTATAACTCAGTTTAAATTGTAAAACAAAAACATCTTATGGGTCGTTTCAGAGGCACAATTTGTTCCAATGTTCAATAAATCATATAAATGTTAAAGAGGGAAACAAGAGGTTGGACACCAACTTGGAAAGAAGATGATGATTTTTATCTCTCTCTTTCACGAATGGTATTGACACTTATGGGATAAATTTACAAACATTATTGTGTGTGTCATAAATGGGCCTCTACTGGAATTCCATGTGTACATGTCCTAATTTGTTTTTTCCATAACAAAGTTTAGGTGAATAAATATATTCTAGCTTATTATATTTATGCATTGATTCTATTGTATTATTATATGCTGAATGGTTATGTTACACTAATAGAAATTATAGGTATGTGACTATAAACAGTTTTACAATGTTTTATATGTTTTGCTGATTATGTAAAGTTTTACAAAGACATTACTGATTATGTTGTACTATTATATGCAGAGTTTGACTTTGTTGTATATATTGAGTTTTAATTTGTTGTATATGCTGAGTTGCTTATGATATGTTGAATTTTACTTTGTTGTACTGGTTTATATGGTATGCTAAGTTTTATATAGGATTGCATATCTTATGTTGAGTTTTATGTAGAGTTTCCTATGTTTATTTTTTAGCATGATGTACTGGTTTTTATGCACAATTACTTATATTGATTTTTATTATGTTGTATTAGTTTTTATGTAGAGTTGCTTATGTAGATTTTAAATATGGTGTACTGGTTTTTATGCAGAGTTGCTTATGTTGATTTTAACTGTGTTATACTAGTTTTTATGTAAAGTTGCTTATGATGATTCTTACCATGATGTACTAGTTTTTATGCATAGTTGCTTATGTTAGGCAAATTTGCTTATGACTGTGTGTGTGTTTGCAGGAAATAGGCATAAAAAATTATTTCTATATTGTTCTACCATCCAATAGTAAAAAAAATGTAGCCTAAATCTAATAGGAAGAAAATTTATCCAATAGTAAAGAGAAGAGCTTTGGGTAGACCTAAGAAGAATATAAATTAATGTGATGACGAACCATGTTCTAGAAATGTACTACCTAGGAATTTGCCACTGAAGTGTAAAAGTTGTAGAATTGTTTTTGGTACAATTCTAGGACATACAAAGAGAAAACATCGATAGATATATAATATTTCAAAGTTATAAGGAAAAGAAACAAAAGAAAACAACAAATGAAGAGCAACCTATTATGTTGATCGGAGGATCACGCGCACCATAAACACAAAAATTGCAAGCATATTGACTTTGATGTAATTAATTTAGAATGCAGTAAGATGTTATTTTTGGGTGTAATTTGGATATGTAAGCACATCTTTTTTTTGTTAATATGGATGTGTAATGGTTTGAATATGTAAGCATATATTTTTTGTTATTACCAGAGGTGTAATGGTTTGGATATGTAAGAACATCTATGTGTGCAACCTATGACATCACTTACATGTTATATATAAAACAATTTTTGTTATAAGGGAAATCATCTTAATTACATGTCTCAATATTGGTTAACCATCAATTCTGTTATAAGTGAAATGGTTTCAAAAGTTTGGTTAACCTATGACATCAAGTATGTTATAACACAACTTTAACACAAACATCACATTTGTTATACAACGCTTCTGTTATAACTCATTTACATATCTCAATGACCATCTGATCATTCACCATTTATGTTATATTTATCAGTGTTTTAATGGTAAAAGTATGTGATTCATTTGCAATTCTCCTACAGTTTAAGTAGTTTAGTGGTCAACTTTATTAATTCGTAATTGTCTATGTTTTTTATTATTCCTAGTATCTTTTTTTTATAATCTTTTTGGAAGGTTTTCATGTGTTTGACATGTTTTGAGAAAAAGATAAAAGCGCTTAGATCAAATTCTGAGCCACTACGCAAAAGTTAAAGCCTAAGTAGTAAAAGGAAGGAAAGTTCTTCTCATATGCTTATGAGGATGCCAATATGCGTATATAGGAGCTCAGCAGGCCCAATACACTGCCTTACACATATCAAGCCAAAAGGAAGCACCTTCTTCCAATACACATATGAGGGAGGCCTATACGCGTATCACATGAACCACCCAAGCCAATACACTGTCAATACACAACCAACATGCTGCCAACACGCTGTTGTTGCACCCCAAATTTTGACCCCTTAGATCCTCGTCATCATTGTAGGATCATATTCATTTGATTAACTAACCTTAACCCATTTCAAGTTTATCTTTGTTAAGATGCAGATGAATTAGGATTCCATACCGTCAAAATCGAGGCTTCGATGGTTTGGTCAATCAATGTTTTGGATTGATTCAACTATAAATAAGATCAAGAATACTACATTGGGTCAAGTATGAATTCAATTTGAGGTGGTCACCTAAGAATTGAGAACAGTGCAGTTCAAGATACCCGATTAGGGTTTTCGATCAGGAAAAGTCAACCGTAGTTTGACTTTTGATTTAAAAAGTGTTTCAATGGTGGGATTATAGTCCATTAAGTTCCTATGGCTTAATAAAGTCTATCCAAAGAGTTTCAAGTCCTCAGAATATCCGGAGCCCCAACAGTCGACTCGGTAGTCACCGATTGATCGAACGGTTGACCGAAAAGTCAACTCTTCAACAATAAGGAATTTGACTTCAAGATGTGATTAAAAAATGTTCCTTATGTCATATTACACCTTCCCATAAAATTTCATGACCATTGGATCAAGGGTTAAGAAGTAATTGCAAAAGTCGGGAATTAGGGTTTTGAAAGGGGTAAGACCATAACTCCTCAACCACACATCCAATTGAAGTGGTTCAAAGCTCATTGGAAATCTCTTGACAAGTCCTACAAAAGTCTAAAAGTGGTCCATGATCAAAAAATGCATAGATTGGAAGATATGACCAAATTCATTTCAAGAAGGGAAATAACTTAGAAAAATTCTAAGTTATTTAGCCTTTTTAAGTGATTTTTTCACCAACTTGGAAGGGCTTTTCAACCTAATTCCATCTAGAATTTGAAAATATCAAAAACATGAAAGTTGTAGATCTACTTGAGGGATTTCTAAATTGTGGTAGAACTCCTCATTAGCACTTGTGAGCAGAAAGTTATGGGTCATGGAAGTTGGGGCTGCCACACTTGAAACCACTATGTCAAAATTTCTCAAAATTCAGATTCTACAACTTGAGCTATCCTTAACCCTTGGATCATGATTCAATATGATAATTAGAGGCGTGGATGAGTGAAAATGCAAAAAAAATGAGAGATGTGAAGAGAGAGGCAAGTTGTAAGCAACTTGTAATAAAATAATCAAAATGTGTAAGAGGAAAGAGAAACTTTTCCTCGAAGAACTGTAGCAGCTGCAAGACTCATCACTCTAAGCTCTATGAAGTCACTTCATGCATCATTCCACTTGATTTTCTGACCTTCCTCGAGCCAAAGAACTGATCTGTAGAGCTGCCACAAAGATCTTGGCAAGATTCATTCAAGATTTCATAATCTCCCTCCAAAAATGGCAAAATCCAAATCTGCCCTCACCTTCATTTCCACTATAAATAGAGGCATTCTCTATGATGTTAGACACACCAGAGCACTCTTAAAAACTAATAGAAATCACAACTCTCAACTCTCATTCATTTTCTCAAAAGCTTCATTCTTCAAAAACTTCAAGTTTTCCACCAAAATCTGTCTTGAGTAAAATTCTGCCCAAACTCATTTCCACCACTTCCAAGCCACTCAAAACCATTTACAAAATCTATAAACATTGTGTAGAAGGTGTTCATACACTCAAACCGCCCAAAAACATCATTTTCCTAAAAGTCAAACTTCATACCTTCATATGTTGACTTTCATGCACTTTGGAAGCCAAGTCTTTACTTAAGGCATTTCCTACTACCTCAACACTCCTAACACCTCATATATATCATATTTAAACTGTCCAAAGTCTCAAAAACCAGCTGGGAAGTTCATAACTCAAACTGCCTTGAAAGGTGGTTTGTTGCTTCAAGAGGAAGAAAGCTCCAAATCTTTGCCAAAGAAGAAGATCTCTGGGTTTCTTAGCTTTTTTAGCTTGCTCAAGACTTATCTACAAGAGGTATATAAGGCTCAACCTCTTTATTATTCATACATTGTCATGCTTTACCATTTTGAAGTGCTTGTTGTGAAAATATAGTCATGATGTCCGATATTGCTTCTTTGTCAAGAACTTATGTTTTGTGGTTATGATATTTGCTTTTGTTAAAGTATTTCATTCATGAATGATGTGTTGTTGATATGTTACCAATATTGAGCTTTATTTTTGTGTACAACTTGTTTTGAAGATTTTATCCAAGATTAGTTTTAGGGATCCAAACATTGAAATGTTGGTGTGCTTGCTCTAGATCTGTCAATCTTTGTTTATTGGTCATGTTTGAATAACTTGTAAGTTATTTCATGAGATCCCCCTGCCCCCTAGGTCATGTTTGAGTCTAGTTTGGCTTGTGGTGATATTTGCCTTACTTTGCTATACTATGGTTATGAGTCTTGATGTTAGACTGCTTGTGCTTGTCATGTTTCATCTCAAAGTGTTTAAAATGTGGTTTGTTATGTTTTGGTTATGCTTATATCATTTGAAACTTGTTGAAAATATTGAAAACATGAGATTTGGTTGTTGAGGCCAGTTATGAGGTTTTATGTGTTTTGCTGTCAAAAGTTTTGAACCAACATGTCATTTCTCATTCTGTGCAGCCTGTGTATGATCTTTGTATGTGGAAACATCATTTAACTTGTTTTGAGGTTGTATGTTATACTTGTATGATCAAACCGCCCTTACTTTTTCAAAACCACTTTTCATTCTCCACTTGCATTTTCAAAACTCCATAATACCAATCACTTGCCATTTTCTGTTTCAACTGTTTTGGCTTGAACTATGTGCATAGAATCTTCATTCTACATATTTTTAACTTGTATGTGATGCTCAATCATCCCAACTGCCATAAACTTACCTGCTGCCTGAATGAGTTGCTTTTTTTGCATTACATGAGTTTCAATATGCCATATTCTGTTTGGTGTGGATTTGATTTGATTTTGAAGCATGATCTCATCTTTTAGCATGTATGTGGTATGTATATGTCATTTGTTTCATCATAGAACATCATTACTTGCCAAATGCCCGGCTGTACCAAGTTTGTGTTAAGATAGTTTTGCATTTCTTACCATTAACATGTCAAGTTTCTGTTCTGTTTGCATATACCTAAACTTTGAGTTAAAACTTATCCATCTTCATGATTATGAAGTGTGTATATTGTTGGTTTGAGCTGTGTCCACTTGGTTTGTCATTTCATTCTCCATATGCATTTTCAAGCCAAGTTGCCATATACCATACCAGATTCTGTTCCAACTGCCATATGCCTGATTTCTAAGCATAAACTCATCCATCTTCATGATTATGATGTGTGTATCTTGTTTGTTTGATCTATGTCCACTTGTTATCTCATTTTATTCTCAAACTGCATTCTCAAAACCAAAATATGCCATGATTATACCAAATCTTGTTCCAATTGCATAAATGCTTGATTTCTGAGTTTGAACTCATTTTCCTTCATATTTATGATATGTATGTGCTATTGAGACCACTTACTTTTAGCTAGACCAGCTTGTGCCCCCTTTTGCTGCCAAACTGTCTTGAAAAACCACAACAGTTGTACACACTTCACTCTTTCTGTTGGTGTAGCTTTGAGTTTATTTCATAAGCATAAATAGTATGTTGAGGACTTGTATGTGTATGAACTAGGCCCCATTTGTGATTGCCTTGCCAATTTCCCTCTGCCTGTCATGACAGCCCCACTTACCATGTTCTACTTTTACAGTTTGTGAGCCTTTTTGTGTTATATGCATTCCATAATCAATCTTAAATGTTAGAATCATTCTTTGATGCATTTGGATCTTGTGTATGATGGTTGCTTTGTCTCAATCTTGTCCAATCATGATATGTCTCCAATTATGCATTTTTATGCTTAAATGAGCAGTTGGCATATGATTTCCTTTTCTATTGGGTTTGTGATGAATTTTGAAGTGTAGACACACTTTATATCATGATTTGAGTTTGTGTGTGAGACCTGTTCAAACTGATTATGCTTATTCCATGATTTAGCCTTCAACTTGCTTTTTTTTCAAATTTCACTTAGTATGGCATGACAGTTGTGTTTTGCGTTTGGTATTGGCATTATGATTGTTATCCTTTTGTTCCTCATTGTGTTTTGGTGGAGATTCCATAATTGTATTGGTTCTGTTGTGATCAAAATGTGTTCCATCCATGATTAGCCTTTTGTGTGAATTCTGGGCAGCATGGCCATTTTGGCCCTGGCTTGCAGCTTGTCTACTATGTTCATCATCCTTGACCCCTTCCCTTTTCACATTTGAGTTAGCCATATGTGTACATGAGGTAATTGTTTGTCTGTGTTAATTTTAAACAGTTTGGTCTTTAATTTGAGGTCATGCTTTGTTGTTGTTTGAACACAAGTTCACTTTTTTCCATAAATTCACTCAAGTTCACCAATATGTTTCCATCTCTGCATCCTACTGCTTTCCTCTGCCTGTGCATTGATGTTTGATTTGTAAGCATTTGAGAGCATCATCAATGACATGCTTAGAACTCATAGGCCATATGTTTGATTGAACATTCCCATTTTCCCTTGACAGTTTGCTTCATTACCATGCTATGTTATGCAATTCATGAACCACTTTCCATTCTATTGATCTATGCTTGAGCCCTAAGTGATTAATACACCTGTTATCATATTCATGACTTGTGTGCAATGCCTTTTTGATGTGTATGAACTCAGAACTGGTGTGGTTTTTCAAAATGCAACTCATTTGATCAACTTGCATTTTCAATCGTGTTTTTCATTTAAGGCATTATTCCAAAATTTTGTTGATACCATCATAATCCTTGTTAAAAAACAGTCATGTTTGACTAAAATTTCACAAAAAAAGATTGAGTTTTGACCAAGTTTGGATGCTTCACGTTTTGGTTTGTTTGGTTTGTTTTTGGCCCAGAATATCCATCATATCTAGTGTTATCTATTTATGGGGGTGGCTTAATACTTGGATGTATAGCCACCCCAGTGGTAAGACACTTGCGCGCTATGTACCTTTCACATGCCTGACCTGAGTTCGATCCTTGGTGATCAACTCTTTTTGGTTTTATTTTTCATTTTGCCTTGTTTAATCATTTTCTTCACTCCTTCCATTTCCCTAACATGCATGCGCATTGTGTCTCAGTGGATAGGTGTTGTGTTGGTGAACACAAGGGTGTGGGTTCAATCCCTACCCATGCCACTTTTTTTCTTTATGTGCTTGTTTCACTTGTTTATTTTATTAAAATCATTGAAACTTCAAAAATCATAACTTTCTCATGCCTTATCTTTTTTAATTCGTTCTTTTTGTAATTTTTTCATTGTAATGTCTATTCTCATTTAATGGATTAAAATCTCAACTTGCTTGTTTTTACAATGCCTTTTGGCCTGCTTGTTAGTTGGTTCGTTCTTCGGTAGTTACCTTACGTCTTGATTAAATTTCCCTTATACCATGCTTGACTTATCTTGTGAGATTTATTGGTATTTGATTTATTTATGTTTGTTAACATGTTGAGACTTCATTTCTTGTTGGTGGTTACCATGAAATTATTGTCCTCTTCCTAAAGTCTTGAATTTAACCGCTGTGAACATTCCTTGCGTATTTGATTGTCATCAATGCCTAATGTTGTTACACTTGAACTTATAACATGATCATCTTGAAGTTGTGACTTACTTGCATGATTATTGTTTCCATCTTTGTTAAGATATTTGAGTCTTGGTTATAACCATTGGCTCTATTTAATCCTTGCCTATTGTAATATGGATGTTTACTTGGTTGTAACCATATTCCTTATTCTTCTTGCTTATTTGTTTATTGCTTTGTTAAGTATTTCTTCCCCAAGTGATGAAACTTTTTAGTTCTCATCCAAGTTGCCTCCTCTCTCTCCTTCCAAAGGAAAAGTCTCGTCATTGACCTTTGTGTCATGGATAGCTCATTACCCGCTCCCTTGACTTTGTGAAGTCATCTTAAACCCTAGTTTAGTTAAGTTAGAACATATAAGCCATTAGACTTTGCTTTAAGTCTAAAATACCCACCTTTCACTAGGAGTGTTTCTTCAACTAGAACCCCGGGATAAAGTTTGTAAACTCTATGTAAGAATCATAGTAATGATTACTTACTCCCCTCTTAAGTGTTGTAACATAGATTTAGAGAGTTTTGTTAAACTCTATACAAACATTGTTATGTTTTTTCCCCTCTGAACCTTGATCATAATTAAGTGTTCTTCAACCCTGGTGAGGTGAACTACGATTGCTCTGATTCTATCCTAGTAAGGATACGTAGGCAGAGGACGCGACGTCTTTGCGAGCAAGCTTAGAAACTATCTTTAGGTTTTAACCTTCATCCTTTACCCAACCCCAAACCTTAGCAAACATTTACCAAACTTAGCATGCAAACAAACAAAAGGTTCCTATAGAGTACTACAGATGTCTAAGATGTGAAATACCTACCCTAGACATAACCAACCCCCGATCCCCGAATCTCTTAGCGTTGTTGTAACATCGCGAAAAAGGTTTTTGTTTCTTTAGACCTTTCTTTTGGATAAATTAAAGTCCGGTTGTGAATTTAAGAATTTAAGATTCAAGTTAATCAATATCTTGGTATCACGATTCTCACCGCAACAGCTGTCATACACATATGACATGGACCAGTACACGTATGGGATCCCAGAATTGAAAAAAAGCCCATATTTGGATTATTAAATGTCAAGAAGTGAATTTTTGAAGGACATTTGATTTTTGACTGCAAAGCACATACTCAGGAGCTAGAGAACACAGTAGAAGCGAGGTGGAGCATCATCTTCAAAGGATTTCACCATTGAAGACTCTTCATCTTTAATCTTTGTGCAATGTTTGACAATTTTATGATGTTTATTGTTATTACTATGAGTACATAAACCCTTCAATGCTAGGAATGAGTCCATGTTCTTAAATTTGTTGATTTTTCTGAATTGAACCTTGTAGTGAGTTATATTTTATTTTCTATTTGATTTACGTATGTCTGAGTTTAATGTTTTCTCTTTCATTCAAATTGAGAATTGATGTACGGTTATCTATGAGGAAGAACTTTCTACAATAACCGTTGAGCGAAGTATTTTGTATTAGATATCACCTAGGACTAGAGATACCGTATAGAAACTAACATGTTCTTGATAATCAAATGCGTAATTTCATCTGTAGTTCACTATGGACATATGAGTTAATTTTAATGATTAAATGTTTATTCACTAAGGACTTAGGAATAAACACCCTTAAGAACCGGTAATCGGTACATATAAAGAACGTTGTATACCAGGTCAATTTAAGATTGTTAACAAATTCATGATCAAACTATAATTCCTAGCATGCTTTACTCATATTATTTTCCACTCTATTAAATTGCTCTAAATTACTCTTTTGAAACAAAACTCCAATAAAAATCCCTAATTCCTAGCATTCTTTACTCATATTATTTTCCACTCTATTAAATTGCTCTAAATTACTCTTATTTACTATTTTGAAACAAAACTCCAATAAAAATCTCCCAATTACTTTTGTTTAATTGAAGGGAAAATCGAACCCTATATCATCACGCAATCCTTCAGATCGATACTTTAGAATTTTTCATTCTTACTATTTTAAAAAATTAGTACACTTGTTAATTTATCGATTATCATCCTTAAAATTTGATCATTTATGTCTCAATTTTAACACAAACAAAATTATCAAAAATATCAACATTACTTTAACAATACCAAAATAATCAAAATACAATCATTTCTTTATAATAATTCTTATCATGAAAATGATGATCAACATTACACTAACATAATAAAAACAATAAAACGATCAACATTACAATAAAATCACATTAATTCACCAAAATTTTTGTAATCAACAAGATGATCAAAACTAACAAAAAAATCATAAAATAAATAGAAAACTTAATCTTCTTCTTTAAATCATCATCATACTTCTTCATTAAATCATCCTTCTTCTTCTTCAAATCATTATCTTTTTTTCTACTGTGAATCAATCACTTCCTTTAAACGACATGTCATTTCCTTAAAACGCCCGTCAAAAAAGAACATTCTTTCTTTCCTTGTAATTAAAAATATAAAAAAGTCATAATAATTTCTCAAAAATTAGAAAAATATAAAAAAGTCATAATAATTTCTCAAAAATTAGGAATAAAGTAGATGAATACACTAATTTAAAAATTAGGGATGAACATATACCTTGTATAAGCCACATCCAACAAAGCGTGTGGTAGATATTCTCAAATATTCATGAAGTAACTTGTAGAGAATGTAACTCCTAATAACATTGCATCCTTATCCTACTAGAAACCCTGAGATAACTCTATACTAGGACTGATTTGGAAGCTATTGGAAGAGAATAGGAAATGAATGGTGTTGAAAAAGACTTAAGGTTGATGGATAAAAGATAATTGTAGTTACATGTTATAAAATTAAACTTCAGATACAAAACTAAATAATTATTTTTTAGTCCATTACATATAAATGTCCTACAATATATTAGTAAATATATTAAATTAATATTAAAAAGACAATTCAATTAAATTAAATCAATTATATGCTTTAAAAATTAATGGTATAATGAAAGATAAACACAAAAATAATATTCTTGTATTTATTTTTATATTCGAGTGATCATCCAACTCATAAAAACATATTCAATAATTATTTTTGTTATGATCTCAAACAACCAAAGAGACCGTAAACTAAAGAATTATCTTAGATCTTATATCGACCGTAATAATTAGTTTAATATTATTTAAATCGTATGAATGTGAAATTTATACACTTATTTTATATTTTTCAATTTTAATTATAATGCCTTATCTTACACACCATGATTCAAACATATAGTTTTTTTACTTAAAATTATATTTATTTATTATTCTCTTCATTTTATTATCTTAATTAAAAAACTTTTTATACTAGACAAAATCAAAATCTACCTAATATAATATGACTCAAATAACTCATCTTGTGTGGATCTCAATCTAATTAATTACAATTAATTTTATTTCTGTGCATTATTTATTATAATTGGTTTTGATACAATTATCTAAGTTATTTTTGTCTATCTTCTAGTTTTCTTTAGTTGGGATTTTATAATCAAAACATGCTCTGAATCTTAATCTTCGAGTGAGTAAGGGTAATGTTGAAATTACACGATGATAAAATTTTAGATTAAAACATAATTTTTGAAATTATAATTTTTTGGCCTAAGTGACTATTATAATTAGGTCCAAGTAACTTAAGAATTCATTTATGAGTAACATTAGTTCATAAGTCACCATTTTCCACTATGTAATCATTATCAAAGAAAATGAATAAAAATGCTCTCTTTAACAAATCCTTCCGAATCAACTCCAATATACTTTGAAATTGGATTTAATAAATAAATCGTTGAATTTAGTTTATGAGCCAAATGAGATAAATATAATCACATAAAAAAAAACTAAATTCGTTACTCGTTGATTTTTCAAAGAGAAAAAGCTAGCATCAAGTGGCATTCTGAGGGGGACATAAATACAATTTTTTTTTACATAATGGCCAAGATAAAGTGTAAAACTAAGCGTGTCCACTCTCTTAAAGTGCATGGCCTTTATCACAAACATGGATCAAATCACAAACCATGTGGTGGACTACATCCATGATTTATTTAATAATTCTTTTTTTTCTTCCATTCTAGCCTTGTGGATGAGGTCATTTTCAGTCTTGTTTTTGATTAGACAGATAATCTTCTAACTAGGGGTGGAAAAACGGGTTGTGACTCGTCAGACTTGCTCGCGCACCCGACAAAAAATGATAGGTTGGATTGAGATTTTGTGCTTTCCTACTTGCTCAGCCCGCCTCGCTTTAAGTCTGCCCCGTCTTAAACCCGCCAAAAAAAGGGACGGTTTGACCCGCCAACCTAGTTATCAAGCATTCAAAATATTTATTTTGGTTGGTTGAAGGTTAATATTTGAACTATAGTTTTGGAATATTTGTTGATGATTCTATTTTATACGTTTTGATCTGACCTGATCAGGAGGGGATCGCTGGCTGCCACGCGTCTTTGACTCACTGCCTGTTCACCGGTGTTGAAAAGGAGACGGGGGGTGTACCTGCAAGACACTCTGATGCCAAAGTAAGAAGTTCGACAGAGTGATCACAAGCACAGAAAGGGGTAAGAAGAGAATACCTGACCCTCTAGTGAAAGAGGGTATTTATAGAGAGACCCCAGCGTAGGGCCAACGGTCATTTGAGTTGGGTTGGATGGTCAGGCCCAACCCAAGTGACTGTTAGGGCTTATGTGGCATAGTGAAGTCCAGAACATGGTCTTCGCCCTAGTTCAATTGTCCCGTGATCTTCAGAAAGTGGGTTTGACCTGCTCTTTCGGAGGTGGGCAGTTGGTTGATGACGTGTCCCCACGGAGGGGAGCACGTGGAGAACGTGTGAAGGACACGTTGTTCTGCCCGCGAAGGGATATTCTCTACCCGACGGGGACCTTGTGCTCAACGGCATCAATCCAAGCCAGATTGGGCCTACTGCACATACTGGGCTGGGCCTGCCCGGTCAAGCCGGGGCCCAGGTCAGAACAGGAGCCCCCCAAGTCGTAGCTCCAAGGGAGAGAGCGAGGACTTGAAAACGTTGTGCCGAGGAGGAGAAAATCCAACGGCTTGCGGTGAGTGAGGACGCGTGTACGCAAGTCCTTCCTCGTCATCGGGTGTCTGGGGATAATAGGCGCGTGTTGGCGGGGAGATGTGAAGGGACGCGACTGTCAGCCTTCGCCACGTGTCATGCGTTGGGTGGCTGCTAGGGCGGCTACCCTAGGGTACTCGAGTGCCTAGTGACGCTTCGAGTCCTGTGCTGAGGTATAAGTAGGCGAGCCCCCGTCCATTCTCCACTTTTCGCCTTCTTGCTTCCAATCACTAGGATCTGTCGCTCTGCTTCCGTTTGATATCTCCGTCGTGACAGCCGCCGCGTATTCCGCCGTAGATCGTAACATAGTAAGTTTTTCTTCTCCTTTCTTTTGTTTTTCTTGTTTGTTTAAGGATCGTGGTCGGGGCATGTTGAATGCCCCGAGGAGGGATATGGGTCTCCACCGCTATGGGCGGAGCTTTCTAGGGTTTGTGAATGAGCGCCCCGAGGATAAACGCCTATTCCGATGAATGCCTCGGGGACAATTGCTTATTCTGATGAATGCCCTGGGGACAGATGCTTATCCCGATGAATGTCCCGGGGAGAGCGTGCAGATTAGTTGGGTAGGTGTCCCAGGGAGACGATAGGATTTTGGATTGAGCCACCGAGGATGATACCCGGGCTGTCCTCGCCGCCCTTTCACTTAACTTGCGGTGGAAGGGTGAATTTGATCTTTGTCATCGAGTTCACCGTTACCTTCTGCTTTTCAGGTGTTCATGACTACGTTGGTCCCGGGGACAATGGTCGAGGATAACAAGCCGAATGTCCCTCATTTCAACGAGCGAGTCCTCCCCCTCGAGGAGTGGGTGGCCGAAGAGCCCCTGTCTACGCCCTCTTGTTTTGCTTCCGACCCGGCGGGAGCTTATGCCACCGTGGAGGATCGGGAGGTAGGTGATCCCTAAAACTGGCAGGTTTACCGTCCTCGAGAACGTCATCGTATATGCTCGAAGTACGGGAGGATGCGATTTCCGATGTACGAGTTCTACTTTAAGGAGGCCAGGCTCAGGCTGCCGTTCTCAAATTTCACCTCGGCCTCTTTGACTGGTTGCGGTTGCCCCCCTCGCAATTGCATCCTAACGCCTTAGCCTTTATTCGGGCGTTCGAGGTCGTGTGTCGTTTCCTCGAGGTCGGTGTCACGTTGCCGCTATTTTTCCGCGTCTTCCATCTGCAGCGGCAGACAGTGGACGACAGGCATGAATGGGTGTCGTTTAAACAACCGAACAGGCTCTTCAAGACGTATATGGATTTAATTCGGGATTTCAAGGGTCGCTTCTTCGTCGTCATCCCAATCACGCACGCGGGGGTCGACTCTTTATATTCTAAAGGGGAACGGGTAGTGGACGGCCAGCGGGAAGCCGTTATGCTGCCAAGGGTGCACGTGGAATGGTCCCCAGAATATTTCTCCAGAGGAACTGATCGGTATATAGTGCACGCGGGGTCCCTCGACAAGGATGACATGGCTGGCTATTTGAAGATAGTCGTGTTTGTGCGTAGCCTGCCGCCGTCGAAGTTGGTGACGCCCGACGGCCGGTATATCCTCGATAGTCAGGGGAATATCTGCGAGAAGGCGAGGTTGATCAACACGAAAGCCTTGCTCGAGTGTTCCTCGGAGGTGGTGGCCCTTATCTATCTAGGTGGTGAACGCCTCTTTCTTCTCTTGATTTGTTATTTTTTTATCTATTATTGACTTATTTCCTTTGTTTCTAGGGAACATGTCTTCTGTCGAGGAGAGGGTGAAGAAGTTACGCGCATCGAGGGACCTTGCCGCTGTGAAGACGCGCGTGAGTCAGGTGGTTGCCGAAAACCAAACGGGTAAGGGTTCTTCCTCGTCCCCTCAGGGCAGTGAGTCCCCCACTTCTCAAGGGGCCCCGAAGAGGCCCAGGGTTCAGCAGACAGAAAGCGTGGTCGACCTGACGGTTGGCTCCATATAGGAGGGTTTCTCGATCTCGCCCTGCCATCAGCACCCCTGATACTTCCACGGAGCAAGGTCGCCTAATATCTTGATGGGGGAAGTGAAGGCGGTGCTTGGCGCGGATCGGGCTTCTCGTTGGCAGGTCTTGACGGAGGACTTGGCCGCTTTGATGCGGACTTTCACCACCGCAATGGTCCTGAGTGATGAGGGTTGTTCGTCTGCGGAGCTATCCAAGCTGCAAGGGGATCTCACCTTTGCGCAGTCGCGTTTGAACAAGCTTGCCGAGGAGCTGGAGAAGAGCAAGGGGGAGACCGCCGGCGAGCGCAAGAGGGGGGATAATGCCAAGGAGAAGTGGAAGGCTGCTGAAGAGGAGGTGCGAGCACTGAAGGCTCGTGTGGGGAAGCTGGAGAGTGCCCTTTGTCCTGCCGATGATGAGACCGAGGAAGACAGGCAAATGGTTACTCGGGAAGACCTGTTTGCCAGGATTCGGGTGCTGGAGAGCGATTGCTTGGAGGCCTTCTCTGTGGGTTTTAGTGGCGCGGTTGCGCAGCTTAAGGCGGTTAACCCCGGCGTCGCCTTGGTCGAGGATAACATTGGGCCTTTCCACGAGATAGTCGATGGTCGGGTGGTCGACCCCAGCGTTGAGGAAGCTGGCCCCGATGCTCGTCCCGCCGAGCCTGAAGTGGAGGGGGAAGAGGGAGCGTAGATTAGTTCCGGGCCTGCGTGCCAAATATTTTGTATTTTTTCTAAGTGTTTTCTTAGCCGGGCCTGCGTGCCCTTAACTATTGGGCTGGTGCCCATTTGTATATGGTGAAATTTCTTGCAATTTGTTTAAGTGTGCGCTTTGTCTTGTTTTTGCATGGTGTTATGCTCGTTTTATTCCTGCACTTTGTATGCTCGAATTGAATGTTTGTATCTTTTTATGTTTGAAGTGCATGTGTCATGCCTTTGGGCCTGTTTGGGGTGGGTAGCTCGACGATATTTGTCTCCGGCAGTGAGGAGAACTGGCCGGTCAGCCGGTTTGATTTCCTGGTCCATTTGGGGGTAGTTTGTCCCCGGGGCATGGACGTCCCATCACGAGCTGGGTGTCCCGCCGATTCTGGTACAGCGACGGGGAGCCTCGGTCGAGGTATTCTCCGTCGAGCAGATCCTTCTACCCGCGCACACAGAGGTAGGGCTTTCTATTCTGTTGGTCTCTAGGAGACGCGAGGAGGTGCGGTGGTACCATATGTCCCCCCCCCCCCTCGTGGTTGCGGCGTGTGGGTGCCGCGAGCAGTTCTTAACTGTAGTACCTTTTTGGCTTCTCAGCGTTCCATGGTCGAGCTAGTTGATACCCGTGTAGGTTTTCGAGGTAGTAGGCCCCGTGCTCCGTCTCGTCGCGAACACGATATGGGCCTTCCTAATTCACGGCTAGTTTGCCCTCGTGAGAGTCCTTCTGGTTTCTCCTTAGGACTAAGTCGCCGATCTGAAACTCGCGTTTCAGGACTCTGCTGTCGTAGCGATGTGCCACATGTTGTTTCAGCTTGGCTTCTCGAAGAGCTGCCCCTGACCAAATTTCTTCGACGAGGTCGAGCTTCTCTTGGAGGGCTTCATCGTTGTCCTCGGTTTCGAGGGGAGCCTCAGTTTGTCTGGACGACTCTCGAATCTAGATTGGGATCACCGCCTCAGTTCCATATGTGAGGCGGAATGGTGTTTCCCCCGTGGTTGAGTGGGGTGTGCTTCAGTACGCCCATAGGACGCTGTGGAGTTCCTCGACCCATGCTCTCTTGGCATCGCCGAGTCTTCGCTTTAGTCCTATGAGTATCACTCTGTTCATGGATTCGGCTTGGCCGTTTGTCTGAGGATGTTCGACCGAGGTAAAGTGATGCTTGGTCCCGAGTTTGGTGACGAAGTCTCAAAAATTTTTGTCGGTGAACTGCGTGCCGTTGTCAGTGACGATGGCGAGTGGGACACCGAATCTTGCGAGGATATTCCTTTTGTAGAATCGGAGTATGTTATGGGCCGTGATTTTGGAAAGGGCTTCGACCTCGATCCATTTGGTGAAGTAGTCGACGCTCACGATCAGGTACTTGTTCTGATATGAACCTAAGGTGAAGGGACCGAGGATATCCATCCCCCACTAGGCGAACAGCCAAGGGGAGGAGAGGGATTTGAGCTCGCCAGGTGGGGCGAGGTGCATGTCTCCGTGTCGTTGACATCTGTCGCATTTCTTGACGTGTTCTTTCGCGTCCTCTTGCATCGATATCCAGTAGTATCCTGCTCGCAAGGCCTTTCTCGCCAGGGATCATCCCCCGAGGTGCTGCGCATTGATGCCCTTGTGGATTTCTTCTAGAACGGCAGCGGCCTGAGAGTTGTCGATGCATTTGAGGAGGGGAACCGCGAAGCCCCTGGGATACAATTTGTCTTCGAGAAGGACGTACGAGTAGAATCTTCGTTTGATCGTGCTGGTCTCTTTGGGGTCGGCGGGGATGTGACCTGCACTGAGGTAGGCGTGCAACGACGTCATCCAACAGTTGATATCCCCTAGGGCATTGACGTCGAGCGGTGATTTGGCCTTTTTCGTGCTCGGCTGCGATAGGATCTCTTGGATGACCGACTTGTGCCTGCCCCTCTTTTTGGTGCTTGCTAGTTTTGAGAGAATATCTGCCCGAGTATTCTGTTCGCATGGAACGTGTTGAACTTCCGCGGAGTCAAAACTTTGCATTTTTCCGTAATGAGGGCCAGGTACTCGGCCAAGTTATCGTTTTTTGTCTGATATTCCCCCGTACTTACGAGGCGACCAGCTGGGAATCCGCGAAGATTCTTATTTCCTTGGCTCCGAGGTCTGATGCTAAGTGAAGCCCGGCCAGGAACGCCTCGTACTCGGCCTGGTTGTTCGTCATTGGGAAGGCTAGCTTTAGAGAAACCTCGATACGGGTGCCTTCTCCGTTTTTGAGGATGATGCCCGCGCCGCTGCTCGAGGAGTTTGAGGAGCCATCGACGAAGATAGTCCACTTGTGATTACCTGGGATAGGCTCCGGGGCGGGGGTCATCTCGGCGACGAAGTCAGCCAGGACCTAAGCTTTGAGGGCTTTCCTTCCTTCATAGACGATGTCGAACTCAAATAGTTCCAACGACCACTTTAGCATCCGTCCAGCCATGTCTGGTCGACGGAGAAGCTGCTTGACGGGCTGCTTGGTTCTAAGCACAATGGTGTGGGCCAAGAAGTAATGTAGGAGGTATCGTGCGGCGATGATGAGGGCCAAAGTGACCTTTTCGATCTGCTGGTATCTCACGTCGGGACCGTGGAGGGCTTTACTCGTGAAGTAGATTGGCTTTTGTCCCTCGGGAGTTTCCCTGATCAGTACGGTGTTGACGGCCTCGTTTTCCACGGCCAGGTATAGGTATAGGGTTTCTCCAACTTCGGGCCTCATCAACACGGGTGGTTCGGATAGGATGCGTTTGAGGCGACGGAGGGCTTGCTCGCATTCCTCTGTCCATTCGAACGTGGCTTCTTTTCTGAGCAACTTGAAGAAAGGGAGGGCGTGCTGTGCGGACTTGGCGATGAATCGGGAAAGCGAGGCGAGTACGCCGTTGAGGGATTGTATAGATTTCTTTGAGGTGGGCATGGTGATTTCCAAAAAAGCTCGGCACTTGTCCGGATTCGCTTCGATCCCACGCTCGGTCAAGTAGAAACCAAGGAATTTCCCTGGTCGGACCCCGAAGGTACATTTCTCCGGGTTGAAGCGCATTCTGCATTTCCTTGTTGTGTCGAAAACCTTTCTGAGATGAGCCGTGTGATCGACTTCCGTGCAGGACTTGACAATCATGTCGTCCATATACACCTCGAGCATGTCGCCAATCTCTCCCCGGAAGACTTTGTTCATCATCTGTTGGTATGTGGCGTTGGAGTTCTTTAGACCGAAGGGCATTACGTTGTAGTAATAGTTGCCCGACTCCGTCATGAAGGTCGTGCTTTGTTTTTCGCGTTCGTCCATGGGGATCTGGTTGTATCCCGAGTACGCGTCCATAAAGGACAAGAGTTTGAAGCCCGTCGAGTTGTCGACGAGCTTGTCGATGTTAGGGAGGGGGTAGGCGTCCTTAGGACATGCCTGGTTGAGATCGGTGTAATCAACACACATACGCCATTTTCCATTACTCTTTTTGACAAGTACAACATTGGACAGCCAGGTTGAGTATCGGGCTTCCGAAATAAAATTTGCCTCTAGGAGGTCTTTTATAGCTATTTCAGCAGCCGCCGACTTTTCGGGGGACTGCCTACGCCTACGTTATACTATGACTTTGGTGGTCGGGTTGACGGAGAGCTGGTGGCAGGCGACCTCAGGGTCGAGTCCGGGCATCTCCGCGGCGCTCCAGGTGAAGAGATCAGTGTTCTCACGGAGGCAGACCTTCAGTTGTTTCCTCGCAAGGTCGGGCAGTCCTGCCCCGATCTTCACGGTTCTCGTCTCGTCGTCCCCGAGGGTAACGATCTCAAAGTCACCGTCTGAGATGGGGCGCGCTGGGTGGGTGGGTTTCCCGTTGGATGGAGGGGTGTCGCTGGCCTCGTCTTCGCGGTGGACTCTTCAGTGAAGCGGCTGTCAAGGTCTACCGAGCCGACGAGGTCCTTGGGTTCGTTCTTCGGAGTAATGGTGGGCACTGCTTTTTTGGTCGCTGGGGCGATCGTGCTTAGGCCTTTCAGCGCGGCCTCGAAGCATCTTCGGGCAGCCTCGATGTCACCGTTTAGGGTGACGACGACTCCTCGCCTTGTGTAGTACTTCATTTTTAGGTGGACGGTGGAGGGCACTGCGGTGAGCTCGGCCATCGTCGTCCTGCCCAGGATACAGTTGTAGAGGGATGGGCATTCAATGACCAGGAAGCAGACATTGACCTCCTTGGCCGTTTCTTTTTCCCCGACGATTACCTTTAACTCCACGTACCCCCACAACCTTGTTGTCGTCCCATTGAACCTCTGGAGGTTAGAGACCACGTAGGGGGACAGGTTGGACTCGTCAAGTTGGAGTGTTGTGAAAAGGTGGGTGTACATGATGTCCATCGAGCTTCCTCCGTTGACTAGGATGCGTCTGGAATCGAAGTTTGCCATCTGTGCCCGTATCATAAGGGGGATGTTTGAGTTGGGGGAGCCCCCGGGAAGCTCCTCGAGGTAGAAAGTGATCGGGTTGGACCGACCATGAAACTTATCGAGGGTGCTCATTTTGTCAGAGTTGCTGGTGATGAGTTCCTCAAACTTCCTTTTTACCAATCCCACAGACAGATTCCTCGGGGATCCGCCGAAGATGACCATGGCCTTCGGAAAATACTCCCATCGGCTGGTGGGGTGTACAGGCTCGTCGGGAAAATCAGGCTCGGACGGGAGGCCGAATTTTCTGAGCGCGAACCAATCCTCAGTCGGCTGACGCTGAGGGCCACCTATAGACCGTTGTCACCGTCGGGAGAAGGGAGGTCCTCGACTCTCTTGGCCTCAGGAGCATCTTGTTGCGGGGCTTCTCCTCCCCGGGTGTACCTTTTCAGGTGCCCATCCTTGATCAAGATTTCGATCGCGTCCTTGAGATGGATGCAGTCTTTTGTAACGTGCTCATGGCTTTTGTGGAAGCGGCAGAACTTCGATTTGTCCACGTTGGGTTTGGGGGGTGTCGGTCTGGGGAAGCGGACGCCCGCCTGGACAAACTTCGTTTTGTCGCACTCGACCAATATGCGCTTGCGGGAAGCGACTAGAGCTGTGTATTCAGTGAATCGGCCGCGCGGGGCCGCGTTGCTCGCGGGGGCGATCCTCTCGTCGTCGTTCTCCTCCGCGCCGGTGACTTGAGGCTCTGTCCTCTCGGGACCCACGGGGGGTTTCTCAGTCTCGAGTGTCGCGGGCGGAGTTGGCCGTTTGAGTCTCCTTGAACCAGATGTAATGCGCGACCCTATTGAGGAAGTCTTGCAGAGAGGCTGGTCGATGTATGGCCACAACTTTGTAGAATTTGGAGTCTCGGTGCAGGCCTTGCTCCATCAAGTAACGTTTCATCTCGTCCAACATCGTTACCTGCACTGCCTCTCATGTGAACCTTTCGATGTACTTCCGGATGGGCTCGTCGGGGGCCTGAATTATGGCGCCCAGCACGGCCTCTGTCTTCGGATGACGCCGGGATATTGTGAAGTGTCTTGAAAATAGATCCTTCAGGACCCTCCACGACGTGACCGACTCTGGCTCCAGACTTTTGTACCACATCATGGCACCTTTCCTCAGCGTTGTCGGGAAGAGTCTGCATTTGATAGCTCCCCAGACATTTCGATAGTCGAGCATGGCCTCGATGTCTTCCAGGTGTTCGTCTGGGTCGGAGGTACTGTCATATGTCGAGAGTGCTGGGGGGCTTCTCCATCCCGTGGGGGACGGGAGCCGCCATGATCTCTCGGGACAAGGGGGTCCTGTAGTCGTCCTCGTCACTGAGAGTTGGTGATTGAAGGCATGATGGCCCTGTTGGCGGAGGCTCTTGATTTCGCGTCCTCGGCCTCCTGACCGGGGGTTCGACTCTCGAAGTTCTGGTCGGGGTATCCCCCTTGGATGACCGTTGCTCCCAGACTTGTCTCCTGGCACGACCTGGTCCGTTCCCACACTACTTCGGGTTGAGGCCTCTCTAGCCAGGGTCGACGATTCCTGGGACGAGGGGACGGACTCCTCGAATTTTCGTTCTGGTCATCCTGCGGAGGGGACCTCAACGGGACTTCGTGCTCTAGTGCGCCAATTTGTGCGTTCTGTTGGAATAACAACTGATTCGTTTGGTTGATGGCCGTGAAGAGGGCGGCCACTGTCGGGTCTGCTTCGGCCGGAACAGGGATGGGATGGAACGCTGTCGGGTTCCTTGGTCGACGAACAGTCTGGTGTGCAGCTTCCGTGGACAGGGGAGAGGCAGTCTGGACGTCCCTCTCGTCGGTCTCCGGAGGTTGGGATGCTTCCGTTTGCTTGCCGCCGTTCGCGGCAGGAGCGAGGGTGAGGTCGTGAACAACATCGTCGTGATGCAGGATAGCCATGATCATGGAATGTTGATGAAACTTTGGTTCTCTGCTCGGAGGAACGGGGAAGTTTTATGTTCCCATAGACGGCGCCACTGATCCGACCTGATCAGGAGGGGATCGCTGGCTGCCACGCGTCTTTGACTCACTGCCTGTTCACCGGTGTTGAAGAGAAGACAAGGGGTGTACCTGTAAGACACTTTGATGCCAAACTAATAAGTTGGACAGAGTGATTACAAGTACAGAAAGGGGTAAGAAGAGAATACTTGACCCTCTAGTGAAAGAGGGTATTTATAGAGAGACCCCAGCGCAGGGCCAACAGTCATTTGAGTTGGGCTGGATGGTCAGGCCCAACCCAAGTGACTGCTAGGGCTTACGTGGCATAGTGAAGTCCAGAATATGGTCTTCACACTAGTTCAACTGTCCCGTGATCTCCGGAAAGTGGGTTTGACCTGCTCTTTCGGAGGTGGGCAGTTGGTTGGTGACGTTTCCCCACGGAGGGGAGCACGTGGAGAACGTGTGAAGGACACGTTGTTCTGCCCGCTGGGGGATATTCTCTACCCGACGGGGACCTTGTGCTCGACGGCAGCAACCCAAGCCAGATTGGGCCTACTGCACATTACTGGGCTGGGCCTGCCCGGTCAAGCCGGGGCCCAGGCCAGAACACGTTTATTTGTGAATATATGCAATAACTTTTTAAGTAAAATTTGTTAAAAAGTTACTTTATAAAAAAATTGTTTTTAAAAAATAAGTGAAAAGTTTAATTTAAACGTAAAACTATGTCTATTAATCTATTAAAAAAATATTAAATAAATAAAAAGGCAGACGCGCCACTTTGGCGAGGCGGTCTAAATTTTTAAGCTCAATTTCATTTGGTGGTGGGCTTGTCCGCTCCGCCCCCTTTTTTGGGTGGCTTAAGAAGGGACAGGGCAGGGCGAACGACCATTTTGCCACCCTACTGCTAACCTTATTATCTACAATGGAGAAGGTTCATGATGTTGTGTTCTCTCTCAAGAAAGATATTGCCCTGACCCTTATGCTTTAGGCCTTTCTTTTTCCAGACTTTTTGACAAATCATTAAGGAAAATGTCTCTAGAGAAACTCTATAACTCTTTATGGAGAGCCGGATTCTTCCTAATTACAACTCTATTACCCTAGTCCTCATTCCTAAAACTCAAGGTGGAGATAAAATTAAGCAACTCAGGCACATTGCTCTGGCCAACTACAAGCATAAAATCATCACCAAGATCCTTGTTGATATATTGGTCAAGGTCATGCCTCACATTATTTCCCAGGAGAAAAAAGCTTTCATTCATGGAATAAATATTAAGGATTGTATCCTCTTAACCTTAGAAGTGGCTAACTTGTAAATAAGAAATCTTATAGAAAATGGACATTGTATTGAAGATTGATATTACTAAATCTTTTGATACTCTTAACTAGGACTTCTTGCTTTGGTTCTTCATAAATTTGGGTTCAACACCATATGTTTGTCTCTATCAATAGTCAACAGAAAGGTTACTTTCAGTGCAAGCCAGAAGTGAGACAAAGTTGAAGGTGAGATAATACTTAGAAAGGGGGGGATTGAATAAGTATGGAAAATTAAGACTTAAAAATAATCACACAATTATTTTTATCCTGGTTCGTTTAACAACTACTCCAGTCCACCCTTCCAGAGTGATTTGTCTTTCTCAACAAGGACTTAATCCACTATTAAATCAAACTGATTACAATAGTATCACCTAAGAACAACAGTTCTTAGTCTTCTCAAGAGCTACTGATTCTAACTGAATCCTCTTAAGGAATATCCTTTACAATCAATGTAAATTAAATACAAGAGTTTTTAATGCTTCTATAAAGCTTTAATCACAACAGTGATTTTTCTCTTAAGTTTAAGTACAATGAGATTTTATGAAGAATAAGAATGAGAGCTTTTAGAATATTATGATTTCTTTTCAGCAAGTGTGTAGCACTGAAGAATGAAGTGAAGATCTCCTTTTATAGGCAGCTGAAACATGCAAGCTGAACATTGAAAGGAGAGTCCCAAAAGGTCTGAACCTTTTTGTCTTCACATCAACTGACCTTTCCTTGAAATAGATGGCACAGAAAAATCCTTTTTGTCTGTGTAAGTGTGTCTAGCACAAATAAGGAAAGAGACGTTGAATAGTTCCAACGGATATATTCTTGAAAATACTTCTTCAGTTTCAGCAAGTTCTTCAGAGTCTGAATGGATCAGAGTCTTCTAATGAGATTCAGAACTATGCTGTATCAGAGTCTTCTGCAGCGTATGTGCTTCTAGCATGTTGATCATCAGAGCATTTTGACACAGAACTTCAGTACTTGGCAGCGTAGGTACTTTCAGAAACTTCTGTAGATCAATGCTTTGAGAAAACTCTTCAATCAATATTCTTCTATACTTCTGATGCTTCAGCTTCAGATGCTTCTAATAATCTTCAGATGCTTCTGACTATCTTCAGATGCTTCTGACTCAGAATGTTCTGGAGCTTCTTTCTTCAGATCCTTCTGGAGACTACGCTCAGGATCTTCTGTGAGGAGCAAACAGATTCTTCTGTAAGGTGCATCTGGCGCTTCAGAGTCAGAATAACTTCTTGTATTAAAGGTAGATATGCTTCTAGAGAGTTAATATAATTTTAATCTGCAGTAAAACTCTCAAACAAATTTTAGAGTATATAATTCTTAAATATAAATTTCCTAACAGTTATCATCAAAACAAAGAGTAATTATTAAGAGCCAATCTGTGTTCTAACAATCTCCCCATTTTGATGATGACAAAAAGTATCAGAAATTTTATTTAATTGAACATAAAGAATTATAACTCCCCCTGAGATGATGAATCTCCCCCTGACTTGAATATGAAAAAGGAATAGAAACTTCCCTTTTTATCTTGAGTAATCTTCAGAGTCAGATCTTGTTTGTTTTGTAAGGATCAGACTTTCTTGCAGATATGAGATTCAGAGTTTGATAAAAGATAAATGATCTGAGAAACTCAGAGATTCTTTTATAGAGTGTTCTTATCAAATGTTTTGAAATAGTCAATTTAGATATTAGAAAGAGTAGATATGTCTGAAGATTCGTTCTAGTGAAATTATATTAAATAGTTCAGATCTTTATTTTCTCCCCCTTTTTTGTCATAAGCAAAAAGTAAAAACTTTTAATAAAGACAAATAAAAGGAACAAGAGCAGATAATTCAATGGAGAATAACAAGCTGATTCATTTAATCATAACAGAGCAAAAGTACATAGGAAAATATCAGGAGATATAATCAAGAACATTCAGATGCAAAACAACAGATGCACAAATATGAGAAAAAAATCTAAGACTGTTTTGATAAAAGCATCTTCAATAGGTCTGTGATCTCAGATTGTGATTTCTCTTGCTTTGACATCCACTTAGTCATTGTCTCAGTATTCTCATCTTGTTTATGCATCCACTCTGACATGTCCTCAGATTTCTTGTCTTGCTTCACCATCCAAGATCTTATTTCAGATTGACCAGCTTCCAGAGCAGCATACTTGTCTCCAAAATCTGGATTTTCTGTCTTTATCTCTGATGCAGAAAATGGAGGTTATGCATTCTGAACAGAGTCAATTGCCATAGGGTCTGGAGATCCTGAAGAGGGTTCTACCAGAGTCATAGTCAATGCATTGGCAGTTGGTTCTGGTGGAGGAGGAGGAGGAGCATCCAAGCACAGCAGAGGTTCAGTCTTGTTCACAATCCAGAATTGAGTTCTTTCAGCTCTGAGCTTTGCATCATCAGAACAGATGTTCTTCAGATTAGAAGCTACAGTGTTGAATCTATTGACAAAACCTTTCCAGATGATGTCAGTCTCATTTTCATCCATAGTTTCAGAGCATCTTTTCTGAACAGTACCTAAAGACAGCTGTATTTCTTGCAAAAACGTTTGAAATAAATGATCAATATTAAGTCTGTGTGGTGGTTTAAGCAAGGTTTCCAGAGTCATCTGTTTAGGTTTGGGAGTGGGTGGTATAAGTGATCTTGAGATGGAAATCAGAGGAGGGGGAACATATGGAATGAATGGAATTTCTGGTTTTTGAGGTAAGGATCTGTTTAAAGCATTAAGCAGATTTGGTTGTGGTCTTGTGCATGGGTAAACAACATCAAAAGATGCATTGGAGTATGGTATGAAAGCAGAGTTTGATGGTTTATCAGATGCAACTGTGTTATCAGATGCAGGTTGCAGAGCTGAAACAACAGCTTTACCAGATGTAGCAGATATGGTGGCTAAGGATCCTTCATTGTTCATAGATTGAATATATGAAATGATTACAGATGGAAGGGCCTGTCTGAGTTTAGGTTTTAGAGGTTTCAAAGGTTCAGAAGGCTCAACTCTATCATAAAAATCTTTCAGTTTGAAACCATAAGATAAATTATGATAAAGAGAAGACACTTGGGCACAAGATATTCCAGATGATGATGGATTGGAAGTGGGAACAATCATCTCAGATGATGGTGCAGGTGGAGGCAAAGGGTCTGAGATGGAGGTTTTAGCAGGTAAGGTTGATTCAGGTTCTGGTTCAGGTTCATGTACAGGATATTTGTCAGATGGATTAATGAGAAAGTCTGGATGAATTTCTGATTCAGATGAATTTGAGGATGTTTCAGGTGTACAAGAGGTAGAAGAAACTTGAAACACTGTTTTTAATGGAGTGATGTCAAGGACTTCTGTCTCAGGGATATGAGATGGTTCTGAAGGAATATCAGATTGTTGAGAAGGTGGTTCAGATGAAATAGGAGCAGAAGTTACTTTAGTGGGTTCAGAAGTAACAGGTGCTACAGGTTCAGAAGATGGAATGTTTGATGGTGGTATGACAGAGTCTTTTTCTGGTTGATCTTCTGTGGTTTGTTTTTCTGGATGATCAGAAGATTTAGGTTGATTTTCTGTTTGTGGTTGAGCAGAGTTTTGATTATCAGAAGTTTGTTGTAGTTCTGATGGTTGTGGTTCTGTTGGTTGTGGTTCTGTTGGTTGTGGTTCTGATTGATGTGGTTCTGTTGGTTGTGGAACTGATTGTGATGGACGTGGAGTGAAGTGTTTGATGTGTATTTTGGGTTGAGGTGGTTTTGATACAGAGGCAGTTGTTTGTTTCTGAGGTGAGACAGAACTAGGGGCAGCAACAGATGTTGTTTGAGTGACAGGTGGTTTGGGAACAGACTTAATAGATGAATCATTAATAACAACAGTTTTAGAAATAGCAGAAGTCTTTGTACCTTTGAGTTTAATTCTCTTAGCAGATGCAGAGGCAGCTTCTCCAGAATCCTTTCTCTTTAACAGATCCTTGGGTTTCTCAGCAATCTTAGCCTTCTTCTGGACAGGTTCAGATTCTGCTACAGGCTGAGATCTTTTCTCTGAAGTGGAACTTCTTCTTCTTCTTCTTCTCCTGCATCTGGCAGTGGTTGCTTGACAAGTTGAAACACATTGGCTGGAACAGGCACTCCTTCCCTTTTGCATTCCTCTATATACATCAGAACAATGTGTTTAGGTTCTTCCGCAAAGAATAGAGGAAAATCAGATACTGGAATCCTCTTATTCAAATCAGACATATTTAACCTCTTTGGAGCAGTAGTAAGTTCATCTACAATCTTGAGTCTCAGAAGGCTTTTAGCGTTCAGAGGCTTTCCCATAATGAACTCTAATTCTTCTGTAACACCAGCATCATACAGAGCAGCCACTAAACCATTTTCAGTGAGAAGATCTGAGAGCAACCTTCCAAAAGGTATCCAAGTCCTGATCTTCTGGCCTTTTTCTTTTACAGATTCTCTAGATGCATTGATGTGATTCCACAGATGCATGAACAAAATGTAGGGAAGATCTACCTTATTGCTCTGACTAAGGCAGTACATAAAATAGATCTGTTCATTGTTGACATAATCTGGGGAATTTGTTGACTTTCTGTGATGTATGCATCCCATGAAGATCTTGGCCCAGATCTTGTAATCAGGCTTCAGATCTTTGAATCTGTTAGAGGCTTGTCCAGCAGTCATAACTTCCTCATAAACTTCATCCATATCCACACGCCCAGCTGGCAGATGTGAAACACCATCTGTTTCTTCATAACCAATCAGTCTTCTAATCAGATCCTCTGTGATGATGATCTCCTTTCCCAGCACAGATGATAAAATAAACTTTGGATACACAGATGCATGAATCCAAAATTCCTTAACAAGCAGAGGGTAAACTGGTCCAAACAATCTATCAAAGTATTTCACCCAACCTTGAGCTCTAACAATGGAGCGAAAATCAAACCCATTGTCAGCCAGAGAATCAAATTCAACCATGGATTCACACAGCACTTCTAGTTTATCAACAGGTGTGAGAAGAGTTCTCTTTGGAGGAGTATATGGAACAACACCTAGATTATCTGAAGTCACAGCAACCATTGTGGATTGAAACTGTGCAGTTGTTGATGAAGAAGACGCCATTGAAGAATGCTTTTTAGAACACTTAGGTTTTGAGTTTTTATGCAGAGAGAACAATAGATGAAAACACATGTAAATTCTGAGAGTGAAAAGTGTGAAAGTGAATACACAACAAGTATTTATACTAATCACATAGGCATACCAAAAGACAGAAAGAACGCACGTTTGAGCAGCATTAAATGAAAAGAATAAAATCATTTCAAATAATAAATGCTTCTGACAGTTTTGGGGGGAAAACCAAGATATTTACTATTCAAATTTCACCTCAAACGTCTTTTCAGTTGTGCACACGCCACCTCTTCAGATTTTGTGGGACACGTGTTTACTTGCATGCTATTCTGAATTCTCTCAAGAAATGAAACGTTAGCCACGTTTAGATCTTCTAAAGATGATTAGTTCAGATTTTCACATCAGAAATATTAATCAGAATAGAATAAATGAACAGAAGAAATACTTCAGATGAATTAAGCATTTTTGCATCTAGAACAATTTGCTTCTGATAAATATCATTCTGGACAAAAATCCATACCAATATTTTTCAGAATAAAATTGAATCTATCTTCAACAAGGGGTTTTGTAAAAATATCTGCCCATTGATGATTTGTATCAACAAAGGCTAAATTTATGATTCCCTTCTGAACATAGTCTCTGATGAAATGATGCTTAATTTCTATATGTTTTGCCTTAGAATGTAAAATGGGATTCTTGGACAAACATATAGCAGAAGTATTATCAAAAAAGATAGAAATGTTACTCTCAAAAATCTGATAATCTTCTAGTTGACTTTTCATCCAGAGCATCTGCGTGCTACATCCAGCAGCAGCAATGTATTCAGCCTCTGTGGTTGAAAGTGCAATTGTGGGTTGTTTCTTGCTGTACCAGGAGATTAGATTTCTTCCTAGAAATTGACAACTTCCAGAAGTACTTTTTCTTTCCACTCTGTCTCCAGCATAGTCAGCATCACAGAATCCAACTAATTTGAAATCATCAGATCTTCTGTAACACAAACCCACATTAGAAGTACCTTTCAGATACCTTAGAATCCTCTTGACAGCTGTCAAGTGTGATTCTCTAGGATCTGATTGGAATCTAGCACACAGACAAACACTGAACAATATGTCAGGTCTAGAAGCAGTAAGATAAAGAAGAGAGCCAATCATACCTCTGTAGAGCTTCTGGTCTACTTTCTTACTTACCTCTTCTTTCCCAAGTGAGCTAGTAGGATGCATTGGAGTCTTTGCCACCTTGCTGTCAGACATGTTGAATTTCTTCAGAAGTTCTTTAACATACTTTGTCTGATGTATGTAGGTGCATTCTGGAGTTTGATTAACTTGGATTCCTAAAAAGAATCTGAGTTCTCCCATCATGCTCATTTCAAATTCTGCCTGCATACATGTAGCAAACTCCTTTCCAAGCATAATATTTGTTGATCCAAAAATAATATCATCTACATAAATTTGGCAAATTAGAAGATCTTTCTTTATGGTTTTACAGAATAGAGTTGTATCCACTTTGCCTCTGATGAAATTCTTCTCCAGAAGAAAATTACTCAATCTCTCATACCAAGCTCTGGGAGCTTGTTTTAATCCATATAGAGATTTCTTTAATTTGAAAACATGATCTGGAAATTTTTCATTTTCAAAACCAGGAGGTTGGTGGACATAAACTTCTTCTTCTATAATACCATTAAGAAAGGCACTTTTAACATCCATCTGATACAAAGTGATGTTATTCTGTGCAGCAAAAGAAATAAGAAGGCGTATAGATTCTAACCTTGCCACTGGAGCATATGTCTCAGTGTAATCAATACCTTCTTGCTGACTGTATCCTTGAGCAACCAACCTTTCCCTATTCCTCTCAACTTCTCCTTTCTCATTTAGTTTATTTCTGAAGACCCATTTTGTACCAATAATATTAAATCCTTGAGGTCTTTGAACTAGATCCCATACATCATTTCTGCTGAATTGGTTAAGCTCTTCTTGCATGGCAATAATCCAATCATTGTCTTGCAGAGCTTCTTCTACAGAAGATGGTTCAATTTCTGACACTAGTCCAAATAGATACGCCTCAGATGATCTTAGAAAGGATCTTGTTCTGATGGGATCATCTTTCTTTCCAATAATGACATCCTCTGGATGAGAAGCTTTAATTCTGGATGATGATCCTCTGATAGTTGAGTCTTCAGAAATTTTTAGATTATCCATCTGAGAAGTTAAGGGAGTAGCATCTGGAGTTGCTTCTGGTTCCTTCACTTGAAGTTTGTCTGCTTCTGGAACTTCAGAGTCAATAAAGACTACTTCCCTATCTGCAGAGTTATCAACCTGCTTTGGCTTTTCAGAGCCAAGCTTATCATCAAATATGACATGAATGGATTCTTCCACAATCTGTGTCTCAGTGTTGTATACTCTGTAGCCTTTAGAGCGTTCAGAATATCCAAGCATGAAACACTTCTGTGCTTTGGAATCAAACTTGCCCAGATTTTCTTTAGTGTTTAACATATAACAGATACATCCAAAAGGATGAAAATAAGAAATGTCGGGCTTTTTGTTCTTCCACAGTTCATAAGGAGTCTTCTTCAGAAGAGGTCTAACAGAAACTCTGTTCTGAATGTAGCATGCTGTATTGATTGCTTCTGCCCAAAAATGTTTTGCCAGATTTGTCTCATTGATCATGGTTCTGGCCATTTCTTGCAAAGTTCTGTTTTTCCTCTCTACAACCCCATTCTGTTGTGGAGTTCTAGGACAGGAAAAATCATGAGCAATGCCATTTTCCTAAAAATATTTTTCAAAATATTTATTTTCAAATTCACCACCATGATCACTTCTGACTTTTATAATTTTGAAATTCTTTTCATTCTGGACTTGCTTGCAGAAGTCAAAGAACATAGAATGTGACTCATTCTTGTGTTTTAAGAACTTTACCCATGTCCATCTGCTAAAGTCATCAACAATGACCAATCCATACTTCTTGCCTCTGATGGATGTAGTTTTCACTGGTCCAAACAGATCAATATGAAGTAGTTCTAATGGTTTAGAGGTAGAAACAACATTTTTTGATTTGAAAGATGTTTTTGAAAACTTCCCTTTCTGGCATGCTTCACAAAAAGCATCTGAAGAGAACTTCAGATCAGGGAGTCCTCTGACAAGATTAAGTTTATTAATCTGAGATATACGTCTCATATTAATATGGCCCAATCTTCTGTGCCAGACCCATTGCTCTTCATTCACAGACAAGAGGCATTTAACATTTTGAACTTTAAGTTCTGAAAGATTTATTTTATAAATGTTGTTTTTCCTCTTACCACTAAATAGGATAGAGCCATCCTTCTGACTAATAGCTTTACAACATTTTTGATTAAAAGTTATATCATAACCATTGTCACTTAATTGACTTATGGACAATAAGTTATGTTTTAACCCTTCAACAAGTAAAACATTAGTAATGGAGGGAAGTTTACCATTTCCAATTGTGCCAGATCCAATGATCTTGCCCTTCTGGTTCCCTCCAAACTTCACGTCCCCTCCAGATCTAAGTTCCAGGCTTTGGAACATAGACTTTTCTCCTGTCATATGTCGTGAGCATCCAGAGTTCAGGTACCATGATTGGTGTCCTGACCTTGCTGCTAAGAACATCTGCAACAGGAATTATTTTGTTTTTAGGTACCCAGATCTTCTTGGGTCCTTTGGGGTTAGTTGGTTTGTAGGTTTGTCTAAACTTCTGTTTTGCAACATAATGTTTATTCTGACTTGCCTTAGGTTTAAACACATAAGTACTCTTCTCAGAGCTTGTGTGTTTAATGTCATTCAAGTGACCAAATTTGAATTGAGAATACAGAGGTGTCTTCCTGATGAAAAGTTTTTCAACAGGTTTTGGATTGCTTCCAGATGAAGAATCATATCCAATGCCTCTTCTGTTGTTTCCACTAACACCATAGATCATGGAAGCCATCTTGCTTCTGTCTATGCTCTTAGTGAGAAATCTCTGAAAACTAGAGTCATATTTTTCTAAAATATTTTCACAAGACTTAGTCTCAGATTCAGATTCTTGTTGAGTCCTATCAAGGTCATTTTTTATTTTTAAATTTATTTCTTTCTGCTCAACAAGTTCTGTTTTCAGAAGATCAATCTCAGATTCAAGATTGCTTTTCAGCTTCTTGTATTTGAGTTTGATGTTGTTATAACTTTTAAGAACTTCTGTTACAACTTTAATGAGTTCTTCTTTGGTAAGTTTAGCCATTACCTCTTCTGCATCATCATCAGATTCAGATTCTGATTCATATCCAGAGGTACCTTCCTCTTGATCTTCTGTCCTGGCCATCAGTGCAACGTTTGCACATTCTTCTTCTGATTCAGAAGATGATTCACACTCATCTGAGTCATCCCATGTTGCCATCAGAACCTTCTTCTTTTTGTTGAACTTCTTCTTAGGTTTTTCTTTCAGAAGTTTGGGGCAGTCATTTTTGTAGTGCCCAGGTTCTTTGCACTCATAGCACACAACTTCTTTCTTGGCAGATCTTCTGTGACTAGAAGATTCCTTTCTGTTGTCAGATCTTCTGAAGTTGTTGAACTTCTTTCCCTTGTGCTTCCAGAGTTTGTTAATCCTTCTGGACAGCATGGATAACTCATCTTCTTCTTCAGAAGAAGACTCTTCAGAGCTTTCTTGAATGACCTGCAAAGCTTTAGCAGTTTTGTTAGATTTTAATGCTACAGATTTACCTTTATCTTTCTTCTGAGGTTCGTCTTCCTCAAGCTCAATCTCATGGATCCTCAGTGAGCTGATGAGTTCTTCTAGAGAGATCTTGTTCAGATCTTTGGCCATCTTCAGGGCAGTCACCATTGGTCTCCATCTGATGGGCAGACTTCTGATGATTTTCTTTACATGATCTGACGTGGAATATCCCTTGTCCAGAACTTTCAGCCCAACAGTGAGTATCTGGAATCTGGAGAACATGGCTTCAACAGATTCAGAGTCTTCCATTTTGAAAGCCTCATACTTCTGGATCAGAGCCAGAGCTTTTGTCTCCTTAACTTGAGAATTTCCCTCATGGGTCATTTTAAGGGATTAAAACATATCAAAAGTTGTCTCCCTGTTTGTGATTTTCTCATACTCTGTATGTGAAATAGCATTCAGTAATATGGTTCTGGCTTTATGGTGATTTCTGAAGTCTTTCTTCTGAGAATCTGTCATAGATTTTCTGTCAATCTTTTTGCCATCTCCATCTGTGGGATGTACATATCCATCTATGACAAGATCCCATAGATCAGCATCATATCCTAGGAAAAAACTCTCAATTCTGTCTTTCCAGTAATCAAATTTTTCTCCATCAAACATTGGAGGTTTGGTGCTGATCCTATCCCTCTCTTCATATTTATTGTTAATATTTGACATTGAATTATCAGCCATGATAACAAATAAATATATTTATCAAAGTATATCTCTCTGGATCTTTACTGACACTGTTAAGTGATAGCACACTCAGAACCGGAGCTCTGATGCCAACTGAAGGTGAGATAATACTTAGAAAGGGGGGGATTGAATAAGTATGGAAAATTAAGACTTAAAAATAATCACACAATTATTTTTATCCTGGTTCGTTTAACAACTACTCCAGTCCACCCTTCCAAAGTGATTTGCCTTTCTCAACAAGGACTTAATCCACTATTAAATCAAACTGATTACAATAGTATCACCTAAGAACAACAGTTCTTAGTCTTCTCAAGAGCTACTGATTCTAACTGAATCCTCTTAAGGAATATCCTTTACAATCAATGTAAATTAAATACAAGAGTTTTTAATGCTTCTATAAAGCTTTAATCACAACAGTGATTTTTCTCTTAAGTTTAAGTACAATGAGATTTTATGAAGAATAAGAATGAGAGCTTTTAGAATATTATGATTTCTTTTCAGCAAGTGTGTAGCACTGAAGAATGAAGTGAAGATCTCCTTTTATAGGCAGCTGAAACATGCAAGCTGAACATTGAAAGGAGAGTCCCAAAAGGTCTGAACCTTTTTGTCTTCACATCAACTGACCTTTCCTTGAAATAGATGGCACAGAAAAATCCTTTTTGTCTGTGTAAGTGTGTCTAGCACAAATAAGGAAAGAGACGTTGAATAGTTCCAACGGATATATTCTTGAAAATACTTCTTCAGTTTCAGCAAGTTCTTCAGAGTCTGAATGGATCAGAGTCTTCTAATGAGATTCAGAACTATGTTGTATCAGAGTCTTCTGCAGCGTGTGTGCTTCTAGCGTGTTGATCATCAGAGCATTTTGACACAGAACTTCAGTACTTGGCAGCGTAGGTACTTTCAGAAACTTCTGTAGATCAATGCTTTGAGAAAACTCTTCAATCAATATTCTTCTATACTTCTGATGCTTCAGCTTCAGATGCTTCTAATAGTCTTCAGATGCTTCTGACTATCTTCAGATGCTTCTGACTCAGAATGTTCTGGAGCTTCTTTCTTCAGATCCTTCTGGAGACTACGCTCAGGATCTTCTGTGAGGAGCAAACAGATTCTTCTGTAAGGTGTGTTGCGGTGGAAATAGGATCACAAACTATTAATGAGTTTGAATCGCAATTCAATTCACAACCGCTCTTTGATTTATCCGAAGGAAAAGGTCAAAAGAGGGAAAACCTATTTTGCATCGTAAACACAATGCGGGGAAAGATCTAGGGTTCGGGGGTTGATTAAATTCAGGGAAGGTATTAGCACCCTAAACTTCTGTAGTACTCTACAGGAACCTTTTGTTCAGATGTTTACTATTTGCTTTATTATTCTTAAGGTATATGTACATAAGGATTAAAAGTGAGAAAAGAGACCTAAGGGGTTAATCCTAAGTTTACTCGGCAAGACATCGCATCTTGTGCCTACGTATCCTTACGGGAGTGGAATCAGAGTAATCGTAGTTCCCCTTAAAAGGGAGGTTAGAGACTTCTTGACTGTGGTCAAGGTCTCAAGGGAATAAACATGTCTTAAGGACACGTTTACACGGAGTGTAGAAACTCCAAATTTCTACGTTGAAATGTTAAGTTGTAATTAGGGTTAAATTAGGGATTCCACGGCGGGAAACCCTAAAATGAGCGCGGCGGCTCTTTGACCTAAAGCTAGGGGTAAAATGGTAATTTTGCCTGCGGCGAGGCATTTGTGAAAATTAGGGTTTGTAGTTTGTAGTTTTGAGGTTGAGGACTATTGACGCGACGGTCATATGCTAGACCTAATTCCTTCGGATGTGTGTAGTGCGACAGAAACAGTGGTAAACGCATGAGATAATTGAATCATGCAAACAGAGAGATAATGTCATAATTTAACCATGTAAGCAGAAATTTAAAGGCAGAAATTAAAGCGCGATTGTTAGGATTCGCGAGATTACATGATAGGAGCAGATACAATATGATAATGAAAATTTGAATTAAAAATACACAAAAATAACTACTGGCAGCGTAACAAGCTGCAAAACGAGGAAACACTGTTAGTAAACCGAATCAGACAGTCATTGGATGAATTATGAGACAAAAGTGCAAGATTGGAGAGTTTTTTTTATTGTTTATACGTAATAAGTTAAAAAAGATGTTTAAATAAAAAAAAGGATTAAGTTTAATTTTTAAAAAAAAAAAGTTTAATTTAACTATCTAAAAAGTTTTTATTTTTTATGTTATCATTTTTTTTAAAAGGGTTTAAGTTAGATTTTTTTTTAAAAGGTTTAAATTATATTTTTTTTAAAAAAAAAACAAATGTTAATATTTAGTTAGAAAAAGGTTTTAATAAAAATTTGAAAATAATAAAAATTAATAAAAACAAATAAAATGTAAAATAGATAAAACAAAAGAGGGTTGGGCCGGGTATCATTTCCGGACCCAACCCAAGCGGATCACACAAATTGGAAGGGGATTAGGGTTCCCCCCCCCCCAGAACCCTAACGGCGCGTATCGTTTCTCTTCTTCTCATCTTGTCGTTTCTCCGATTTCCCCTTCCGCGATGCTCTCTTCCGGTCCTCTTTGCTACCTTTCTTTCGCCTGAAACAGAAACAAATGCATGAGATGAAACGCACGGTGTCTTACATTTACGGTGGGGCTTTGATGAGAAATTGAAGGGCGATGATGATGGTAATCTGAGCTCAGAGTGAGTTTGCTCGTCGCGTATTAGGCGGCGCTGGTGGACTCCCCTCGACTGATTATGTATGGGCTTCGATGACTTCGAACTTCTCTTTCGCGGTCACGTTCTAGGGTTTTCCACCTCCCCCTGCATCAGGTTGTATTCCCCTTTTTATAGTCTCTTTCTGGGCCTTAAACTGAGATTTGATTCTATAGTGATATTATTTGATTCGGTTTTGTTTGGGTTTTTCCAGATTGAATTCAAATATGATGCTTTCTGATACGATTAGGATCTTGTTTCTTCTTTTGGAACCTGATTGGGGTTTTGTGCTGATATGATCTTCTGATTCGATTGGATTTCATTAATTTGCTTGATTGCTCTATACTGATTCGTTTTTGGCTAACTTGTTTGATTGATTTGTCTGATTGATTCAGATTGACTCAAATTGATTCAGATTGGCTTAGATTGGTTCAGATTGGTTCCAATGGAGATGTTTCCTGATGCATTTGGGTCTGACTCGAAACTTTCCATTTCCAGCTTCGGCTTTGTTTGATCATTTGGATTACCTCTGAATTTATTTGATCTGATTGATATCTGGATTAGTTCATTTGTTCTACTTGAATTCAATCTGGACTATGCTGATGCGTTTTTGATTTGATTCAATTTTAGTAGTCTGAACTGATTTGTTTTGATTTTCTGGTGCAGTTAGCTTTTCCTCTTCTTCTTTCAGAGAATGGATGCTGATGCTTCGACTTAAGCTAGAGCGGCCGAGTGAAGGGTATCGGCGATGATGACCTTAGGGTCTGAGTCAGTTGATTTGGATGCTTTAGTAGTAATGACCTTCGGCGTGTATGTCCCATAGTTCGATGTTTGGTAGGGAAGTGGTAGCGGCTCCGGCCGTGGCTCTCCCAGCCACGCGAACGCTTATGCCCGATGATGATTAGCTGAGGGCTGATGTAACTTTGAATTTCTTCGTTGTCCATTGTTTTTATGCAGTTTGAACTGATTGGCTGGCCTGGTATCTCATGCGTGATTGTGGCGTGAATCCCTGCTTTCGTATTGTGATTAAACTTGTGGATTCATTTCGACGTTCAGTTTAGTGTGGTCATTCCTGTCTCGCTGCTGATGATTCTTAGCTTGCAAACGTCTGTTTTTCTATGATGTTTGTGACCCGTCTTGATGGCTTAGTTTAGATTTCCAGCAAATGGATTTTTCTGTGACATTTTAGCAGTAGTCCCATTCTTATGTTTTTCGTGATGCCTGATACTGAAACCTCTTGATATTGCTTTGCAGATATTGATGTTGCTGGTGTACTTCCCTGATGATCGATAGTTTGTGTTGAGACACCAGTTGCTTGATGCAGCTTAGCTCTGATTTGGTTTGATTGGCTTTTCTTACTCGTTTGATCTCAGAGCTGCTGCTAACATTGTAACTTATCTGCTTTGATCTTGAACCAAGTTTGATGGCCTGATATTCAGATTATTGTTGTTGGCTATTGTTGTCTGATAACAGGGCTTATGTGTTGCGTGCCGTTGAAACTGGTTCGGACGGGGCCTTACCTTTAACTGATGCTGCTGAGACTTTTTGATACCTTGTCCTATGTAATTTTGACGCAGCTTGTTTTGTGTCTCATTTCTCTGTTCTGTTCGAACTGATGCAGCTTGATACCATAGTTTGGTTTCTCTTGTTCTGCTTTGGACTTGATTTTCATTCTGTTTGGTAACAGATTTGTTTTTTTGGTGAATATTCATACCTGTATTGGCGCGAGCCCCTTCCTAGTTTTGTTTATGCTTTGAGTTCTGATGATGCTTATGGTTTTTCAGATGTGGGAAGTTTTGAAACCAAAGTGACTCAGACCTGCCGGCATCCGGGTCTGAGTCAGAACTTGCCTATGTATCAGTTTGGAAATCCAATCGCGGCAAAACGAATCAGTCCTACTTCATTTATTTTTTCTATTTCTCGGATGTCCCATATTGATAAGAACTTGTATTACCTGATCTGACGCCCACGGCGCGGATCGGTAACGGGGGTAGGACGCAGCTTCGGTTGTGCCACCCCCAGCACTCGATGATGACATTGTTCTGAGAGTGTCGAAAAAACTTCTAACATTTTCCTATTCTGTTTGTTCTGTTTTGATGTGCAGGTAACCGGAAACGGAAATCATTGAGAACAAGGTTGAAGACTTTAGCTTTTTAGGCTTATGTCTTAGGACAGAAAGATAATGTAACTAGGATTCTCTTGTAATTTGTAAACAAAGAGTTCAAATGAAATAAAATTCAATATTTTCCTTCCATTCAATTTTCTCTCAATTTTCTTTTATGCCTTGAATGGTTTATGTTTCATGAGTCATGAACTTTGAAATATTTTCACTGTTATGCAATAAAGATACCACTCATGCCCATCGCCTTTGAATATTTGAATATACCCTAAAACCTCAATTTCCCGTTCCAAGACATGATAACAAAAGGGAGAACTCGTGTTATGAATTGAGTTTGAAATATTCTCTAAAACAACCTGATTAATCCCCGAATAAATTCAAACTGACTTTCGCTGGTCACATAACTTCTCAAAACAAACCCGACAATATCCACTCCATTTTCAATCCAAAATTGCGCATTACTAAGAGAAAAGAAACTGCTCAAGAATGTCTTAAACAAAAAAACCATAAGCAAAGAACGGCCCAAGTCTAGTTAATTCTGAAAAACATACAGGCACCTTGACCCACGCGGCAAATAAATGCCTCAGGAATGATGTCTCAAAACTTGCGGTTTCCATGTAAAATGACCAAAATGCCCCTGGGGTAATTCCTGCAAACAAATTATGCTCCATGACTGGTTAGTGGTTAATGGATTCAAAATGAAATGCTATGCGAAATGACTGACTAAATGTAAGGGTAAAATTTGGGGTATTACAGTTGCCCCTATTTAAATAGCTGCACCCGATGATTTGAGTGACAGAGACTCGAGGAATCGTGGTGGAGAGATTTAAATATAGATAACCGAAAATTTTGCCCTTATATGCGGCGATATGCCATGCTATGGACGAACGGAAACAGCTTAATGCAGATGATGCCATGAATATGGTATGATGCGTATGAATGCGAAAATGCTGACGAACATGACGACACCGGGACAGACGCCACGAGGAGAACTCACTGGGGAAAATGATGCGCTGAGACACAGTACAACACTGGGGAAATCTAAAAATGATAGTCAACTGGTGCGAATGACCAATTGTCACTTTTAGAAAAGGAACGAGATCCTCAAATGGAGATGGTACCTACAAGACGGCCTCCACTGGGGAATCTAAAGGATAAAAACTGGATCGCGTACGATTGCAAGATCGCTTACAGAATGCTGGAGCATTGAGCAAAGAATAACATCCAAGCTTCTGTGAGCTATCTCTCGTGACAGGATCAAACGAACTTCTCGGAAATCCGTATCAAATATACAGGGTAAAGACCGACTGTATGCCAAGATAAATGGACTTTTAATGGGAAATGCCCTGATAAGCTTCTCGGGAGAACTGTCACTTATCGTGGGAAGGGACTTATGTGCAAAAATGGATAAACACTCAAATAAAGAGGCTGCTGCTTATCTGATAAATAAATCTTCTCGCATTTTAAGGTCGGCGCCTGGAATACGATTCTGATTCTTCTCTTACTGAAGGATAAATAAACTTCTTCATGTTTCAAGATCGTGCTCTCCTGAACATGAAAAGGGTAAACTGAACTTCCTCATACTTCAGAATCGTGCTCTCCTGAATATGAAACTGGATGACTGAATATACTCATACTTCAGAATCGTGCTCTCCTGAATATGAAACTGGATGACTGAATATACTCATACTTCAGAATCGTGCTCTCCTGAATATGAAACTGGATAATCGAACTTCCTCATAACTCAGAATCGTGCTCTCCTGAATATGATTCGGCTCCTGAAATTTCCTCATTCTTCAGAATCGTGCTCTCCTGAAAAACGGCCAACTGAACTTCCTCATAACTCAGAATCGTGCTCTCCTGAATATGATTCCGCTCCTTCTTTTACTAAAGGATAAATGAACTTCTTCATAACTCAGAATCGTGCTCTCCTGAATATGATTTCGCTCAAACCTTCCCGTAACTCAAGATCGTGCTCTCCTGAATACGAATTGGTTCGTACCTCAAGACGGCAGGTAAATGGAAGCCCAACTGCTCCATGGAGATGGCCATTTGCTGCGAGTCGTAACGAGGATAGGATCGACTTCTTGGGTGAGAAATGTCGTATGTTGATGCTGTAAGATGTAAAGTGTAAAGGGTTGTAACATGTAGGATTGTAAAGTGTTGTACTGATATATTTTCCAGGCATGAACTGGCGTATATCTGTAAATGATTGTAGTTGATTTTCTTGAAAGATAGTGCAAAATAAATGCACGTCCGGTTACAGTGATAAACTTCTCGGGCGAGAACAGTCGCGTATCTGTCATGGTATGGTGAAAACCTTTAGATGGTGCAAAATAAATGCACGTCCGGTTGGGATTGACGACCGACAAGACTGAGATTCAATCTAGGATCGAGCTAGAAAGAAAACTGGTAATCAAGACTCCATCGAGGGAATGAACTCGAAGGGTAGATATCTTATCCTGGCGAGGAAAGATAGCTGAAGTAACCGTCATCCACGAGGATCGAGCTCCGTGGGGAAACTGGAAACAAGTAAGTATTTTATGCTTAGGGCTGACAATCTATTTGGAGAGAATGGACGAACCCAGTTACTCGGAGGTAACAACCAAATGATGGTGAAACACAATGAACCTGTGAATGCTAATGCATATGTTAATGCGAATGCATGTTAACGTCTATGTATGTTAATGTTTATGTATGCAAGATGTTATGAAATGAGTATGTAATGAGTATGTAATGAATATGTAATGAATATGTAATGAAATAGGCATGTGATGCTTATGCCCCTGTGTATGCTGACGAAACTGACTAGAGACGGGACGAGAGATGAAATAAACATCTCGACGGAAATACCCTGCGTTCTCTGCAACCAATACGTCGATCATGGGTAAGAAAGATCAATGGTAGAATCAAAGCTGGTTTTAAAGTTCTGAATTCTCTGGGGAGAAGGTAATCGGCTTGGGTGTACAGTATCACGTCTTCACACGGGGAGAAGAAAACCTGAGGGACACTTTTGAGTTTCCCAAGAAAAAGTTGTCAGCTTATAGTCTCTCTGGGGACTGTGTTAGAGCAATGGTTTGAAAGTGTTTCTGCAATAATGACATTTCCGGGGAATGAAGAGATCCTTTCGGAATTTCCACTAGTCAAAGTAATTTATTACATTTCAAATTTGTTTTGTTTTTGAAAAACAGTTTTGAAAAATCTACAATGCACCTTTCATTTTCAAATTTTAGGAATAAACGCATTTTGCATAACAAATAGAAAGCAAAGAGCAATGCACCAAAGAATGTAAGTAACGAGATGGTTTCTTTTATTTAAAGGGCGGTAGCTCACTGAAGGCATAGCTCCACAGATGATTATGTTTTAAAATTGGCAACATGGGAAAGGTTACATCGAATCCAATGACACCTACTGACACTAATAACTTAAGACTAATCCAGAATCCTGCTTTGGGCAAGGATGAAAGAACTGAAACATGGCTCTCATGCGGAAAGTGTGTTCGAGATAATCAGTGTCTTCTGATGCAATGAAATGCCTTTGTCCCTAACTTTTGCCTGGACCGCCCTTTCGGGTTTTCAATCCACCGGGACGCTCTTTTTTGCCTAAGCCGCCCTTTCGGATTTTCAACTTAGCGAGCTTTTGTTATTATTTCTTTTTTTCCAACCCTTACTTTTGCCTAAGTCGCCTTTTGCAGGTTTTCGACTTAGCGGGTTTTTAGGCATAATATTTTCGGACTGCATCAGAATTCACGGGATGTGCTAGTTCTTCACCGTCCATTGTCGTAAGTATTAGAGACCCTCCGGAGAAGACAGTCTTTACAACGAATGGGCCTTCATAATTGGGCATCCACTTTCCACGCATATCTTTATGTACTGGTAAGATCTTTTTGAGTACGAGCTCTCCTTGACGGAACTCACGGATACGAATCTTCTTATCAAACGCTCTTTTCATCCGTTTCTGATATAATTGCCCATGGCACATGGCTGTCAAACGCTTCTCGTCAATGAGATTCAACTGATCCAATCTGTCTTGAACCCACTCAGCTTCCTCAAGTTCAGCCTCCATTAACACTCTTAGCGAAGGTATCTCTACTTCGATGGGGAGCACGGCGTCCATTCCATATACCAGTGAGAAAGGTGTTGCCCCTGTCGAAGTTCTCACCGAGGTTCTGTATCCATGCAAAGCAAACGGTAACATCTCATGCCAATCTTTGTAAGTCACAACCATCTTTTGCAGGATCTTCTTGATATTCTTATTTGCAGCTTCGACGGCTCCATTCATCTTAGGACGGTATGAAGACGAATTGTGGTGAGTGATCTTGAAACTATCACACAGCTCTTTCATAGTCTTATTATTCAGATTGGTGCCATTGTCAGTTATTATCCGGCTTGGGACTCCATAACGGCAGATGATCTCTTTCCTGATGAATCGGGCAACCACTTGCTTGGTCACGTTGGTGTAGGAGGCAGCCTCTACCCACTTGGTGAAATAATCAATGGCAACAAGGATAAAACGATGTCCATTAGAAGCTTTCGGCTCGATTGCCCCAATCATGTCAATGCCCCACATAGAGAACGACCATGGTGAAGACAACACATTCAACGGTGACGGAGGTACGTGCATTTTATCAGCATAAATTTGGCACTTATGGCATTTCCTAGCGTATCGGATGCAGTCGGCTTCCATGGTTAACCAGTAATACCCAGCCCTTAACATCTTCTTGGACATAGCATAACCATTGGCATGGGTTCCGAAGGTCCCCTCATGAATTTCCTGTAGTAACATGTCCGCTTCCCGTTTATCAACACATCTGAGCAGGACCATGTCGTGATTTCTCTTGTATAGCACACCATTACTGATAAAGAATTTGGACGCCAGTCTTCTCAATGTTTTCTTGTCCAGACCAGTAGCACCATCAGGATATTCCTGCTTGACGAGATAGTTCTTGATATCGTGAAACCAAGGCTTTTCATCCACCTCAACTTCTTCGACCATCTGACAATAAGCGGGCTCAACCTTGCGCTCAATATGGATAAGAGGTGCTTCATTAACGAATTTAACTTTCCACATAGATGCTAACATGGCTAATGCATCAGCTACGTGATTCTCGGATCTAGGAACATGCTCGAATTCTATCTCGTCGAAATACTTGATCAGCTCAATAATATAGTCCTTATAAGGGATTAACTTCTCATTCTTCGTTTCCCATTTGCCTTGTACTTGGTAAATAACCAAAGCTGAGTCACCACTTACTTTAAGAAGTTTGATTCGGAGGTGAATCGCCGCTTCGAGGCCGAGGATACATGCTTCATATTCTGCGACGTTGTTAGTGCACTCAAAGTCCAATCTTGCTGTAAATGGAGTGAATCCACCCTTTGGGTTCATCAAAACGGCGCCTATACCATGCCCATTGAAATTCGAGGACCCGTCAAACATCATCCTCCACCAAAGACCTGGTTCTGGACCTTCGCTCGGATCTGGCTCTTCACAATCTCTTTTAATCAACAAAATATCCTCATCGGGAAAATCGAGCTTAAGAGGTTCATAATCTTCAACTGGCTGGTCTGCAAGGTAATCAGATAAGATACTACCCTTAATCGCCTTCTGGGGTACATACTGGATGTCATATTCGGATAACAACATGTGCCAACGGGCTAGCCTCCCGGTTTGAGCAGGTTTTTCAAAAATATACTTGATCGGATCCATTTTAGAAATCAATAACGTGGTATGACAGACCATATACTGCTGAAGGCGCTTAGCGGCCCATGCTAATGCACAACAAGTTTTCTCTAATGGTGAGTATCTGTTTTCGCAATCGGTAAACTTCTTGCTCAGGTAATAAATCGCATGTTCCTTTTTCCCAGTCTCATCATGTTGCCCAAGCACACAACCCATAGACTTCTCGAGAACGGTAAGGTACATAAACAACGGTCTTCCAGGTACGGGAGGGATCAGAATAGGGGGATCTTGCAAATAACCCTTAATCTTCTCAAACGCTTTCTGGCAATCAGGGTTCCACTCAACTGTCTGCCCCTTGCAAAGCAACTTGAATATCGGCTCACAAGTAGCGGTCATATTAAAGATAAACCTGGAAATGTAATTCAGACGTCCCAGAAAACCCCTAACTTGCGTCTCGGTTCGCGGAGCCGGCATATCTTGAATGGCTCGGACTTTGTCAGGATCCACCTCAATCCCTCGCTGGCTAACAATGAAACCAAGCAGTTTTCCAGATCTAACACCGAAGGTACATTTTGCAGGATTCAATTTCAACTGATATTTCCTGAGTCGTTCAAACAGCTTCGCCAAATGGTCTAAATGCTCCTCTTCACTCTGAGATTTGGCTATCATATCGTCCACATACACCTCAATTTCTTTGTGCATCATATCATGAAAAAGAGTGGTCATAGCACGTTGGTAAGTTGCCCCTGCATTCTTTAAACCGAAGGGCATGACTTTGTAGCAGAAGGTTCCCCAAGGAGTAATGAAAGTAGTCTTCTCTCGATCATTGGGATCCATCTTGATCTGATTATAGCCAGAGAAACCATCCATAAATGAAAACAACGCAAAACTGGCCGTATTGTCTACCAGTGTGTCAATATGTGGCAGTGGGAAGTCGTCTTTTGGACTTGCTTTGTTCAGATCCCTGTAGTCTACACACATCCTAACTTTACCGTCCTTCTTAGGCACTGGCACAATGTTGGCAACCCAATCTGGATATTTTGCGACTGCCAAGAAACCTGCATCCAACTGCTTTTTAACCTCATCTCGAATCTTCAAAGCCATGTCGGGTCTCGTTCTTCGGAGTTTCTGCTTGATAGGTGGACAATCTGGCTTAAGTGGCAACTTGTGAACAACAATATCTGTGTTCAGGCCTGGCATATCTTGATACGACCATGCAAACACATTAATATACTCTTTTAACAACTCAATCAACCTCGGCCTAATCTCCGTCCCAAGCATTGCACCAATCTTGACCTCTTTCTTGCTCTCATCCGTACCGAGATTAATTAGGTCCACCTGCTCTTTATGCGGTTGAAGCTCTGTGTACTCGTACTCAAACAATCTTGTCAGTTCCGCGGGTACTTCAAAATCTTCTTCACCCTCGTCCTCAGCTTGATTGATGGGTGCATCCCAGTCAGGAGTGTCAGCAAAGTCATTGGATCCAACAAGGTTTACGATATCTCTGCATGATGGAAGGCTTACTTAATTAAAATGCTCGAAGATATGTAAGAATGAAATGCTGTTTTTTTTTATTATTATTTTTTTTGAAAAAGGTTGCCAATTTCATTTTTAAAAGTGAAAACGAAAAACGCAAATGAACCAAAGTGGAATTGAACAAAATGCTTTTATTAATATCTTTTTAGAAATGAAAGGTGGCCCAATAAAACGACCCTATAGCCTTGGGCAGAGCTACAGATTTTTATTTGAAAATGTAAATGAAACTTTAAAAAACAATTACTTTGACAAGGGAAAGATAACAGGGATCTCTACGGCCTCCCAGTTGTTCAAAACTGCATCACCCTTAAACACCAGGTTGCTCAGCTCTTCATTTTTCTCACATTCACTGATGGCATTGACTTGGAAGCCTCCGCTGACAAATACCTCTTGGATAACCTTCGGACGCCCTTCGATGGTTGTGGCAGCTCCATTCTGAGTTGGTTTGTAACCCAACCCAGAGCGATCAGTCTTGGTCTTGACATCGATTACCTCTCCCCAACCTTCAGGAATGCCCCTGTCAATTGTTGCTTTGGTACTCTTCAGAGATGCAAAAGATGGATTACCCTGACCCACTGTCTCTTCGACCTCCAGCAGAACAGCATTGGCGATTTCAAGTGCTTGAAAGGAAATGTCTAAAGCATTCTCATCGGCCTCGATGTAACGGAAAGAGGACAGGTTGCTGACCATCAGATCCTCCTCACCGTGTATAATAACCAACTTTCCATCAATCACAAATTTCATCTTTTGATGTAACGTTGAGGTCACTGCCCCAGCGGCATGGATCCACGGCCTTCCAAGTAAACAACTGTAATTGGGATTAATGTCCATGACTTGAAACGTGATATTAAAAACTTGCGGACCGATCAGGATAGGTAGCTCAACCTCCCCCATTACCGACCGGCGAGAGCCATCGAAAGCCTTGACAACCAAAGGAGTAGGTTTCAACACAGTCTCTTTACAAGCCAACTTATCGAGAACCCTCTTGGGTAGCACATTCAGAGAAGACCCGGTGTCTACTAGCACTCTCGCTAAATTGTCTTCCTGACATTTTACCGATATATGTAAAGCACGATTATGGTTCGGACCCTCCTTCGGTAACTCTTCATTGCTGAAACTGAGGGTGTTACAGGCGGTCAAATTGGCAATCACACTATCAAACCGACTGGTGCTGATATCTTGATCCACATGTGCTTGAGTCAAAACCTTCTGCAAGGCCATCCTATGAGCGGGTGAACTCATTAACAGAGATAGAATCGAGATCTTGGAAGGAGTCTGATGAAGTTGATCGATAACTTTATAGTCACTTTTCTTGATGATCCTCAAAAATTCGGCATCTTCATCATTCGTGACGGCTCCTTTACCTTTGTCTTTGGCAGGCATCGGGGTACTAGTCGTTTCCTTAGGTGGGACCTCATTGGAATGGGGAGTATACACACGGCCACTGCGGGTCATCCTGCTTACCTCTGCGATATTGGTCACAGTATCCTTACCCTCTTCATTTGGAATAACCTTCCCGGACTCCTTGTCAATCATCGTCACGTCATATTTCCAAGGCACAACTTTAGGATCACTGAATGGAAACGGACTCGGTCTTCGAATAACTATAGGCTTAGGCTGATTCACTTCAGGGATATACGACCTCGGTATATCGAACACGAGGTTGGCGGAGCCTGCCCCTGATAAATTAAACACTGGTACCTTACCCTTTGATTCAGGCTGATGGAAGACAGGCTCAACCACAGCGACTACATCCTTCTTGGCTTGGCTTGTCACTTGTAAAACACCCTCGTTAATCAACCTTTGAACATCATTCTGAACCAACACACAACCCTTAATACTGGCTTCACAACTTACGCATGCAGCGTGGGAAGTATCTACCAAACCAGCTTCGAACAGTTTCGAATGGAACATCTTAAGAGGGGTCTTAATCTGTTCAACGTCAAGGGCATAACCTTCTCCCGAATCAGCACTAATGGCATTGACACTCTCATGGTTAGGAAAAGGGTTCTTCTTAACATTTGGTTGAGGATCCTCAAATGATAAAATCTTCTTTTCCAATAAATCTCTAACAATATTTTTGAGAGCATAACAATTCTCCAGATCATGACCAGGCGCACCCTCATGAAATAAACAATGAGCGGCGGCGTTGTAATTGGCGGGTAGAGGATTAGGAGGCGGACCCAAAGCCCGAGTAGTGATTAGACCTTGCTTGACCAAAGAGGGATACAACTCGGTAAAAGTCATCGGGATCGGCGGACAAGGTTTATACGTTCTTCTGTTCGGCATATTCTGGCGAGGAGCCGGACTCTTTGGCTGTTGAGGAGCAGGAGTATTGGGTGCCTGTAGGTAGTTGACAGGAGGCGGATAAACAGGAGGTTGTTGCATAGGCTGATACATGGGAACCTGTTGATTGAAAGAAGGTGTAATAGCTGCCACATAGGGTTGTTGAGCATATTGGACTGGATACCCTTGAGGTTGAGCATAACCTTGCGGATGCCGATAAAAGCGTTCCCTTGGTCTACCAGAGGATATAGCATTAGTCTCACTCTCCTTCTTTTTCTGGGAGCTATACGGAGGTTTCTTCGGCTGATCCTTAGAAGCACCATGATTATTTGTCATTTTACCACTCTTCATACCTAATTCAATCTTGACACCCACAGCAACGATGTCGGAGAAATTTGAAGTCACACTACCCACCATTCTCTCGTAAAATTCTGGACGGACTGTGTCGACAAACCAATCAGCTAACTCTTTCTCGGTCAAAGGAGGTTCTACCTGCGAAGCAGTCTCTCTCCACCTTTGAGCATACTCTTTGAATGACTCAGAATTCTTTTGTGACATACTCAGCAACTGTCTTCTGTCAGGAGCTAGATCCATGTTGTACTTGTAGTGTTTGATGAAAGCGTCAGATAAATCTTGAAAGCTCTTAACGCGGGATTGGTCCAAAGTTAAATACCACTTGGAAGAAGCACCCTTCAAACTGTCTTGGAAGCAATGAATCATCAGTTTATCATTCTCAACATGGGCAGCCATTTTGCGATAATACATGATCAAATGACTCTTAGGACAGGTGGCACCTTCATAACGATCGAAGTTCGGAGTTTTGAACTTCGGGGGAATAACCAAACCTGAGACCAAACAAACATCCCTTGCAGCAGTCCCAAAAATTTGATCACCCTCTACCTTTTTCAATCTCTGGACGATAGTGTTTACTTCCTCACGAAGCTTATCATGTTTCTCATAACCCTCAACATTCTCATCAAGATTATCAAAAACTGTCTCATTGAAGTACGGTTGCGCACGAGTGTGTACAACAGGTGGTGCAAAGATAGGAGCCCCCCTAGAAACTTCAGAAAACAAGGGCACGGCTTGCTGAACAGGTTGATTAATCGGAACAGTGGCTTGAGGAGGCACAAAACCGGGAGCAAGACCATAAGGTGGGTCCCTTGCTACGGTCACACTTGGTGGAGGGTCCACAGTAACGCCGGTAATCTCAGAAACAACAGTGGGCTGGGTATCCATCTTAGCATTCATGACATGTAACAATTCCATCATACGCCCCATACCCCCTCGAAGGTCTTCAAGTTCATTGCTAAGGCGATCAATCTCTTTTGCCTGATCCTCCATTCTCTTCCGAGTTTGAGCTCTGGTGTTGTATTGGTGCCGAGAACTCAGGGTGACGAAACTGGAAGGTGAGAGAACCGAGTGTGAGAAATCGGGAGACACATGCAATGAAAAAAAGTAAATGATGCTAAAATGTGGATGAAGATTTCATGAAGTTCAAAGGCAAGTACCCTCCCCTGAAGTTAGATGGTTCATCCTGTCCTACAAAAGTAACCAGGTTCTAAGGGATCTCAATATCATTGATCCTTCACAAGGGTGGTTGTTCAGAAGGCAACTTACTTGCCAACCAAAACCCTCCAAGTTTAAGATCTCAATGAGCGTAGTATCGAGTGTCAACCAACTTCAGTCTGCACCAAAGCCGGCTACCTCACTACTTTCTAAAGGCCAAGATGAGTTAACTAGGGTTCTAAAAGTCAGTTAGTGCATTGACAACATATGGCAGCCTCAATATTATCCTCAACTTGACTTAAGGAATATAAGCACCAACCAAGAAGTCGCACTAACTATGGCCACCAGATCAACCGTATCGATATACGTCGTACAGTTTCCTTGGTCTATTGCCATTTACCTAAGGTACACTAGATCCGGGTGTAGGACTCATCTCACAGCACAAGGAACAGTCCCACAATCAAAGCACAAATACATACATGCAAATGAATAATAACACAGATAGTAATAAATATGAACAAGTTAGGGATAACCCTCAAAAGTTAGATTCCCCAATGAAGTCGCCATTTTCTGTTGCGGTGGAAATAGGATCACAAACTATTAATGAGTTTGAATCGCAATTCAATTCACAACCGCTCTTTGATTTATCCGAAGGAAAAGGTCAAAAGAGGGAAAACCTATTTTGCATCGTAAACACAATGCGGGGAAAGATCTAGGGTTCGGGGGTTGATTAAATTCAGGGAAGGTATTAGCACCCTAAACTTCTGTAGTACTCTACAGGAACCTTTTGTTCAGATGTTTACTATTTGCTTTATTATTCTTAAGGTATATGTACATAAGGATTAAAAGTGAGAAAAGAGACCTAAGGGGTTAATCCTAAGTTTACTCGGCAAGACATCGCATCTTGTGCCTACGTATCCTTACGGGAGTGGAATCAGAGTAATCGTAGTTCCCCTTAAAAGGGAGGTTAGAGACTTCTTGACTGTGGTCAAGGTCTCAAGGGAATAAACATGTCTTAAGGACACGTTTACACGGAGTGTAGAAACTCCAAATTTCTACGTTGAAATGTTAAGTTGTAATTAGGGTTAAATTAGGGATTCCACGGCGGGAAACCCTAAAATGAGCGCGGCGGCTCTTTGACCTAAAGCTAGGGGTAAAATGGTAATTTTGCCTGCGGCGAGGCATTTGTGAAAATTAGGGTTTGTAGTTTGTAGTTTTGAGGTTGAGGACTATTGACGCGGCGGTCATATGCTAGACCTAATTCCTTCGGATGTGTGTAGTGCGACAGAAACAGTGGTAAACGCATGAGATAATTGAATCATGCAAACAGAGAGATAATGTCATAATTTAACCATGTAAGCAGAAATTTAAAGGCAGAAATTAAAGCGCGATTGTTAGGATTCGCGAGATTACATGATAGGAGCAGATACAATATGATAATGAAAATTTGAATTAAAAATACACAAAAATAACTACTGGCAGCGTAACAAGCTGCAAAACGAGGAAACACTGTTAGAGGAAACACTGTTAGTAAACCGAATCAGACAGTCATTGGATGAATTATGAGACAAAAGTGCAAGATTGGAGAGTTTTTTTTATTGTTTATACGTAATAAGTTAAAAAAGATGTTTAAATAAAAAAAAGGATTAAGTTTAATTTTTAAAAAAAAATAGTTTAATTTAACTATCTAAAAAGTTTTTATTTTTTATGTTATCATTTTTTTTAAAAGGGTTTAAGTTAGATTTTTTTTTAAAAGGTTTAAATTATATTTTTTTTTTAAAAAAAACAAATGTTAATATTTAGTTAGAAAAAGGTTTTAATAAAAATTTGAAAATAATAAAAATTAATAAAAACAAATAAAATGTAAAATAGATAAAACAAAAGAGGGTTGGGCCGGGTATCATTTCCGGACCCAACCCAAGCGGATCACACAAATTGGAAGGGGATTAGGGTTCCCCCCCCAGAACCCTAACGGCGCGTATCGTTTCTCTTCTTCTCATCTTGTCGTTTCTCCGATTTCCCCTTCCGCGATGCTCTCTTCCGGTCCTCTTTGCTACCTTTCTTTCGCCTGAAACAGAAACAAATGCATGAGATGAAACGCACGGTGTCTTACATTTACGGTGGGGCTTTGATGAGAAATTGAAGGGCGATGATGATGGTAATCTGAGCTCAGAGTGAGTTTGCTCGTCGCGTATTAGGCGGCGCTGGTGGACTCCCCTCGACTGATTATGTATGGGCTTCGATGACTTCGAACTTCTCTTTCGCGGTCACGTTCTAGGGTTTTCCACCTCCCCCTGCATCAGGTTGTATTCCCCTTTTTATAGTCTCTTTCTGGGCCTTAAACTGAGATTTGATTCTATAGTGATATTATTTGATTCGGTTTTGTTTGGGTTTTTCCAGATTGAATTCAAATATGATGCTTTCTGATACGATTAGGATCTTGTTTCTTCTTTTGGAACCTGATTGGGGTTTTGTGCTGATATGATCTTCTGATTCGATTGGATTTCATTAATTTGCTTGATTGCTCTATACTGATTCGTTTTTGGCTAACTTGTTTGATTGATTTGTCTGATTGATTCAGATTGACTCAAATTGATTCAGATTGGCTTAGATTGGTTCAGATTGGTTCCAATGGAGATGTTTCCTGATGCATTTGGGTCTGACTCGAAACTTTCCATTTCCAGCTTCGGCTTTGTTTGATCATTTGGATTACCTCTGAATTTATTTGATCTGATTGATATCTGGATTAGTTCATTTGTTCTACTTGAATTCAATCTGGACTATGCTGATGCGTGTTGCACCCCAAATTTGTCCTACCTTTACATAGTTTCTAGTGCCACTTTATTTTGAATGAATAAAATGGCACAATTGGCAAGAGACCGTGTGTAAGGAGTTGTGAGTGTGAGAGGTCGAGAGTTCAAATCCCACCTTCTTCACTTTTTGTTTTTCTTTTATTTTTGTTCTAACTTTTCTATTTTTCATAAAAAAAAAATAACAAAAATAGTTTTTTTTAATTATTTAATTATTATTTTCGTATTTTATTTAAATTATTTTTTAAAAAATATTATTTTTTCACTTTTTTCCATATTACTCATAAAAACATCAAAAAATCATAAAATTAAAAATATTAGAAAAGATTTTATTCTTTTAAGTTTGTTTTAGTTTGTTTTTTTAGTTTTGACTAATTATTTAAGTTGGGCTTTAAAATAGGCATTAGGTTAGAGTTAACCCTAATTTGTTACCTATATAAACATGAGTTGCATTTGATAAAAGGAGAAGGGAAAAAAAGAAAAACGGCGGCCGTTCTCACGATTTATCAGAAGAGGGAATTTTTTTGGAAGAATCCTAAAAGGTTTGAATTCATCATCGGCCAAGCGCTACCGGCGAGCAAAAAGTCCCAACGGCGGAGGCTCAGTTTGTTCAACATCATCATCGTTACCGTAAGCTTTCTCTTTCCTTTTATTTACGGCATTTTATGATTTTTGTGTGTTGTTTTGTTCATTGATTGTAGATTAATGGGAAGAATAAATAGAAGATGACATGCAAGGATTGAAGGAGAGGAAAATCTTCGATAGTCATCCAGGGAGAAAACGGCAGAAGCCTTTTTATTTACGTTTCATTTTTTTATTTTATTATTCAATTGTTTATTTTTTCATTAACTATGCAGTTTGTAATTAATAATGCAATTAAGTTTAGGTAAGCTATTTCAACAAAAAAAAAACATAACGTAATCAGTTTTTTTAAAAATTAAGATCTTTCTAAAAAGTTTTTTTCAAAAATTAAACCATTTTTTATTTAAAAAACATATTTCTAAATAAAACAGTTTTTCTTAATTAAAGCTTTTTTCCAATTAAAATCATTTTTCATTAAGTTAACACAAAAATTAAAAAATGACCTTTCTTTCACTAAAACAAAAATTAAAACATTTTTCGTTGAATTTAAATCAAATTTTTTCATTAAAATTTAAAACATTTTTTAATTAAAATTTAAAACATTTATTTTCGATAAAATTAAAACATTTTTTTCAAGACATTTTTTCATTAAAATTAAAACCAGTTTCTTTATTAAAATTTTTAGTAAATAATTAGAATAGTTTCTCCATTTAAGCATGAAATTAATTCTCCTCTCCTCTTCTCAATAAAAACTCAAAAAGAAATAAGTTGTGATTTAGCCGTTTCATTTTTGTCTAACCCTCGTTAATTTGTTTGTTTCAACTCGTTATTATTTCATTTGTTCGTTTTTGTTCCATGGATGTAATTTACGCGAGGCCATGGTCGCAGTTATTTTATTTTGCATTTTTTGGGAATTTGTAATTTACGCGAGTGATCGTCGCGATGCTTTTTTTACCGCTTTCTTTATTTTTCCGCACTTTAATTCTGCCGAATAGTAATTTGTCATATTTTGCATGTTTTTACCGTTAGAATCCCTCCGAAGGAATTAGGTCTAGTCGTTTGACCGCCGAGTCAATAACCCTAACGTTTGACCATTTCAAAACCCTAATCGCCTAGGTGTCCCGCCGTGGACGAAAATACCCTTTACCCTAGCATTAGGTCAAAGAGTCGTCGTACTCTGTTTTAGGGTTTCCCGCCGTGGAATATTTAATTTAACCCTAATTTCAATTAAAAATTTCAACGTAGAAATAGGAGTTTCAAGACTCCACGTAGGCGCTTCCCTATGAACGCTTACTCCCCAATGAAACCTTGACCACAGTCAAGACGTTTCTAACCTCCCTTTCGAGGGGAACTACAATTACTCTGATTCCATTCCCGTCAGGATATGTAGGCACAAGACGCGACGTCTTGCCGAGTAAACTTAGGACTAACCCTTAGGTCTTTAGGTCACTCTATCCCTTAGCAATATATTTCAAACAAATAATAAAATAAAAAAGCATACAATAAACAAAAGGTTCCTGTAGAGTACTACAGAAGTTTAGGGTGCTAGTACCTTCCCTAAGCTTAACCAACCCCTTACCTAGATCTCTTCCTGCATTGTCTTTACGATGCAAAATTAGGTTTTCCTCTTTTGACCTTTTCCTTCGGATAAATCAAAGAGCGGTTGTGAACTAAAGATGCGATTCAAATTAATTAATAATTTGAAATCATATTCTAACCGCAACAGAAAATGGCGACTTCACTGGGGACCCTCCTAATTTTTAAGGGTTATCCCTATTTTGTTTATTGTATGATATTTTATTAATTATTTTTATATATCATTGTACCTTGTGGGGATACCTGTTATTGTGAGATAAGTCCTAACCCGGACTTGAGTGACCTTATTATAGGAAGGTGAGATATTCGACGAGGCTTGCCGGGAGTGAGTCCCGACCAAGTCGAATCGAGAATCACCGCTCAGTTGAGACCCTTTCGAAAATGGTTCGGTTGATCGAGTGCAGTCGTGAAAACTTTTACTATTTTCAATTGGAGTCTGTGATACTGGGGACCGTAGTACCTTAACACCACCTTGGCCTTATATAGGACGTAGTGCGGGAACTATGTGGGAGTAGTCCTACAATAGTTGCTACGCGATACTACACTCAAATGAGGTTCTCTTGAGAATATTATCGACCCCCGAGTCAGTCGGAAAGTTGATAATATCCGAAAGATGGATTGATGACTTTGGGCACCGCTTTAGAACCTTGTTCTGCAGGTACAATTAACCTATAGTACTTACCTTTTGGAAAGGGTAGACCTTAACTCCATTCGTTGTCCTCTAACCTAGGACCTTTGTGTGTATTTGTGCTTTGCATCCATAAAGCATCATATCATTTCTAGTTTCAAGGAATTCAACAGTCCTTTGCAAATTCAAAAAGGTCCTACATTTTAGAGTCAAAAAAATTTCTTTCCAACTTTCCTAAAAGGGAATATTTGCAATCGACCGTTGAAATTCTTGGAACCATTACATGGCATTAGCATCACATTTTTGCATTGCATTTTTCCCCCGGTTTCTCATTCTCGGTTCTCTCGTCTTCCAGTGTACCTTTGAGTCGTCAAGCTGATTCCTCGACACAGATATCAGACCAGGGCTAACTATAGACATTAAGATGTCAGAGCAAGAGACATACATTGCAGAGATCCGAATGGAAATCGATGAGTTGAAGTCAGACATGACTAAGCTCACTGAAATGCTTCAAATACTAATTGCCAGAGGACAGCCAACTCAGACTCCTCAATGCCCAGTTATCAGACAAAACTAGAAATGAAACAGAAGCCACTTTTATCCTATTCCCATGACTTACACCGAGCTATATCTTGACTTGGTTCAACGAGGGCTGATCACTACAAGGGCTTTACCACCTCCTCCTAATCCTCCTCCAGCTGGATTTAGGGCTGATTTCCAGTGCGCTTTTCATGAGGGTGCCTTAGGCCATGACTTGGAGCATTGTTTTGCACTGAAAGCCAGAGTGCGTGAGCTGATGAGAGCAGGGATACTTGATTTTCCAGACAATCCTCCAAACATCCAGAAGAATCCTTTGCCAGGGCATCAGAAGTGAAGCTTCAGGCTGACCTCAGTGGGCTATTTATTTGTTTTAGACATGACAGTTTATCTTTGTATTGTTTTAATCACAGACCTTTGTTTCTCATTGTTTGTATTTTCCTTATTTTATTAGCTGTTTTCTTTCGAAACTATGTTTGTACTTTTATATCGATGAACTGAGCATTGCAACTTTTGATTTAATTAATTTTATCTATTATTTTTATCTCTATGCTTTATCTTTCAAATATTTACCTTTGTCCGAATTTTTGGTATGCAAAGATTGGAGGGAGGATGACGAAAACGTTATACCCATAGCTGCTGTCAGTATGCTTTCAATCAATCCTTGTTGACGATGTGAGGCATTGTTTCAACTCCCAAACACTGGAGAAATAAGGAAGTTATCCCCTTGTCACCCCCTTCGAGCCTAGAAGTTGGAGTTTCTTTCTTTACAAAAAAACCCGCAATCTTAGCCTGGGGATGGGTAGTTCTCAGTTAACTCGGTTGTGCTTTCATGCAATACACCTTTCATATAAAGGTTGAATTCACAAGTTTTCCTTCGTACACAGCAAGTAAGTGTCGAAGATGTTTTCCAATTCAAAAGCCGATGATGGTTCATCGTGATCATTAAGCTAGGCAGTCACTTTCTTTCAAAAAAAAAAAAGTCTGCTAAGTCAAAACCTATAAAGGAGACTTAGGCAAAACTGGGGCATCCCGATGACTGTAATCTTCACAAGAAACAGCTCAGGCAAAATTTAGGGATAATGCAGAGAGGAGTTTTAAATCCTTACCCTAAAAATCCTAAATGTCAAAACAACCAAATGTTATAGGAAAGTAGTGACGACCATCTCAAGAGTCCCTTGACTTTCGAACCATCATTACTACCATCAGTGTAATTCCTAACCTATAGGAACCTGAATGCATAATATGAGTTAACTGAGCGTAGGATTGAAGATTATCACGTAGATTGGGTGGGAACAAACAAATTTTGAGCCTTTATCTTTTGTTTCATAAACCGTGAACCAGGCCACATTACAACCCTCAAAAGACCTAACTGAAACAGGGTTATTTTGAAAGTATACTACAGCAAGGTTGCGTAACCTGACTCCAAAAGATCCTTGCGAATCATTTATTTTGGCAATACACTTTTATTTTAAACTTTGAGTGTCTTGAACCGCCGTGTTCTGACTAACGACTCATGTATTTTCCATCTTTCAAAAATAATTTTGATTTCAAAAGTCGCATGAACTTTGCATTACCATGTTTGTATGAATATTTTTGTTTGCAAACTGGCTTTCCTCTAAGGAATTTTCAAACAATGAGAAACTTGGTCAAGTGATCTTATCAGGGGCAAGTTCCTTTTACATCCTGTCAAAGAATCAGTTCAAGATTTGTTCAAGGCAATATCTTCTCAGATTTGGTTTATCCAGAGAATTGTTCAAGACTCAGACTGGGGCAAGCCCTCCGAGGATACAACAAAACAGTCGATTCCACGAATCAGACAGCTGAAGCAATTATCAATTCATTTGACCTGGGGCAGTTTACTTGCATAATCCCCAAGCAGTTATTCATCATTCCTACAGTGACTATCAACTTGATACAGTTTAACAGAATGACAGTGATCTCCGTGTTGAGGAATCAGTCCTCCAGTTTTGTCATCTCACAGAAAGAGTCGAGTCTTGTCGTCGACGTCTGCATTTGCATTTGATCATATGCCATAGCATAATTCCTATACATGTGCACATCTTGGGTGCTTTACTCCCCATTTACATTTCTATCTTGGGTGCTTTACTCCCCATTTACATTTCTATCCTGGGTGCTTTACTCCCCATTTACATGTCTATCTTGGGTGCTTTACTCCCCACTTACCTTCTATCCTTGGGTGTTTTATCCCCCATGTACCTTTATCCCGGGTGTTTTATTCCCCGTTTACCAGATATTCCTGGGTTTACCTAACATCATGGTGTTTTACCCCCATTTACTTTTTTTTTTTCCCTGAGGTCGTGTTTTACTCGCGTCTTACCTTGTGGGCAAAATTTATTTACTTGGCATCATGGGTGTTTTATCCCCATTTGCTTCTTCTCCCGAGGTCGTGTTTTACCCGCGTCTTACCTTGTGGACGAATTTAGTTACTTGGCAGCATGGGTGTTTTATCCCCATTTGCATTTTGCTCCCCGAGGTCGTGTTTTATCCGCGTCTTACCTTGTGGACGAATTTAGTTACTTGGCAGCATGGGTGTTTTATCCCCATTTGCATTTTTCTCCCCGAGGTCGTGTTTTATCCGCGTCTTACCTTGTGGACAAAGTCCAGTTTACTTGGCACCCATCGACTATTTTGTGTCATGTCTATCTGACGTTCTTCCAGATACGACGTGTCTCCTTTTCGACGTTCTTCCGAAATGTTCTGATGTTTGTCTCTCCCTATATGTTTTCCGGTGAGTCCTGAAGATCCCGCTCGATCTCTTCAAGGAATGTCCCGAAAACTCTAGCGTTTGTCGTTTACCTGGTCCTGTCTCCGTGTGGATCCTATGTTACCTTGTCACCACCGCATGTCTACTTCCCCAGTGCAATTCTTCGTTGCACTGTCCCCTATGACATCGTGTCGTCTGCATCCTTGCATTCATCATTCCATCATACGCATCATATTAGATTCATGGCATTGTCAGCATTATAGTTCGTGTTATTTTGTCCATATTATTGCATATCACTGCATCTAGAGGCCAAATTTTCGGTTATCTGTATTTAAATCCCTTTCACCGCGATTTCTCGAGTCTCCGCTGCTCAAATCATCCGGTGAAGCTATTTAAATAGGGGCATCTGTTGCACCCCAAATTTGTCCTACCTTTACATAGTTTCTAGTGCCACTTTATTTTGAATGAATAAAATGGCACAATTGGCAAGAGACCGTGTGTAAGGAGTTGTGAGTGTGAGAGGTCGAGAGTTCAAATCCCACCTTCTTCACTTTTTGTTTTTCTTTTATTTTTGTTCTAACTTTTCTATTTTTCATAAAAAAAAATAACAAAAATAGTTTTTTTTAATTATTTAATTATTATTTTCGTATTTTATTTAAATTATTTTTTAAAAAATATTATTTTTTCACTTTTTTCCATATTACTCATAAAAACATCAAAAAATCATAAAATTAAAAATATTAGAAAAGATTTTATTCTTTTAAGTTTGTTTTAGTTTGTTTTTTTAGTTTTGACTAATTATTTAAGTTGGGCTTTAAAATAGGCATTAGGTTAGAGTTAACCCTAATTTGTTACCTATATAAACATGAGTTGCATTTGATAAAAGGAGAAGGGAAAAAAAGAAAAACGGCGGCCGTTCTCACGATTTATCAGAAGAGGGAATTTTTTTGGAAGAATCCTAAAAGGTTTGAATTCATCATCGGCCAAGCGCTACCGGCGAGCAAAAAGTCCCAACGGCGGAGGCTCAGTTTGTTCAACATCATCATCGTTACCGTAAGCTTTCTCTTTCCTTTTATTTACGGCATTTTATGATTTTTGTGTGTTGTTTTGTTCATTGATTGTAGATTAATGGGAAGAATAAATAGAAGATGACATGCAAGGATTGAAGGAGAGGAAAATCTTCGATAGTCATCCAGGGAGAAAACGGCAGAAGCCTTTTTATTTACGTTTCATTTTTTTATTTTATTATTCAATTGTTTATTTTTTCATTAACTATGCAGTTTGTAATTAATAATGCAATTAAGTTTAGGTAAGCTATTTCAACAAAAAAAAAACATAACGTAATCAGTTTTTTTAAAAATTAAGATCTTTCTAAAAAGTTTTTTTCAAAAATTAAACCATTTTTTATTTAAAAAACATATTTCTAAATAAAACAGTTTTTCTTAATTAAAGCTTTTTTCCAATTAAAATCATTTTTCATTAAGTTAACACAAAAATTAAAAAATGACCTTTCTTTCACTAAAACAAAAATTAAAACATTTTTCGTTGAATTTAAATCAAATTTTTTCATTAAAATTTAAAACATTTTTTAATTAAAATTTAAAACATTTATTTTCGATAAAATTAAAACATTTTTTTCAAGACATTTTTTCATTAAAATTAAAACCAGTTTCTTTATTAAAATTTTTAGTAAATAATTAGAATAGTTTCTCCATTTAAGCATGAAATTAATTCTCCTCTCCTCTTCTCAATAAAAACTCAAAAAGAAATAAGTTGTGATTTAGCCGTTTCATTTTTGTCTAACCCTCGTTAATTTGTTTGTTTCAACTCGTTATTATTTCATTTGTTCGTTTTTGTTCCATGGATGTAATTTACGCGAGGCCATGGTCGCAGTTATTTTATTTTGCATTTTTTGGGAATTTGTAATTTACGCGAGTGATCGTCGCGATGCTTTTTTTACCGCTTTCTTTATTTTTCCGCACTTTAATTCTGCCGAATAGTAATTTGTCATATTTTGCATGTTTTTACCGTTAGAATCCCTCCGAAGGAATTAGGTCTAGTCGTTTGACCGCCGAGTCAATAACCCTAACGTTTGACCATTTCAAAACCCTAATCGCCTAGGTGTCCCGCCGTGGACGAAAATACCCTTTACCCTAGCATTAGGTCAAAGAGTCGTCGTACTCTGTTTTAGGGTTTCCCGCCGTGGAATATTTAATTTAACCCTAATTTCAATTAAAAATTTCAACGTAGAAATAGGAGTTTCAAGACTCCACGTAGGCGCTTCCCTATGAACGCTTACTCCCCAATGAAACCTTGACCACAGTCAAGACGTTTCTAACCTCCCTTTCGAGGGGAACTACAATTACTCTGATTCCATTCCCGTCAGGATATGTAGGCACAAGACGCGACGTCTTGCCGAGTAAACTTAGGACTAACCCTTAGGTCTTTAGGTCACTCTATCCCTTAGCAATATATTTCAAACAAATAATAAAATAAAAAAGCATACAATAAACAAAAGGTTCCTGTAGAGTACTACAGAAGTTTAGGGTGCTAGTACCTTCCCTAAGCTTAACCAACCCCTTACCTAGATCTCTTCCTGCATTGTCTTTACGATGCAAAATTAGGTTTTCCTCTTTTGACCTTTTCCTTCGGATAAATCAAAGAGCGGTTGTGAACTAAAGATGCGATTCAAATTAATTAATAATTTGAAATCATATTCTAACCGCAACAATGCGTTTTCGATTTGATTCAATTTTAGTAGTCTGAACTGATTTGTTTTGATTTTCTGGTGCAGTTAGCTTTTCCTCTTCTTCTTTCAGAGAATGGATGCTGATGCTTCGACTTAAGCTAGAGCGGCCGAGTGAAGGGTATCGGCGATGATGACCTTAGGGTCTGAGTCAGTTGATTTGGATGCTTTAGTGGTAATGACCTTCGGCGTGTATGTCCCATAGTTCGATGTTTGGTAGGGAAGTGGTAGCGGCTCCGGCCGTGGCTCTCCCAGCCACGCGAACGCTTATGCCCGATGATGATTAGCTGAGGGCTGATGTAACTTTGAATTTCTTCGTTGTCCATTGTTTTTATGCAGTTTGAACTGATTGGCTGGCCTGGTATCTCATGCGTGATTGTGGCGTGAATCCCTGCTTTCGTATTGTGATTAAACTTGTGGATTCATTTCGACGTTCAGTTTAGTGTGGTCATTCCTGTCTCGCTGCTGATGATTCTTAGCTTGCAAACGTCTGTTTTTCTATGATGTTTGTGACCCGTCTTGATGGCTTAGTTTAGATTTCCAGCAAATGGATTTTTCTGTGACATTTTAGCAGTAGTCCCATTCTTATGTTTTTCGTGATGCCTGATACTGAAACCTCTTGATATTGCTTTGCAGATATTGATGTTGCTGGTGTACTTCCCTGATGATCGATAGTTTGTGTTGAGACACCAGTTGCTTGATGCAGCTTAGCTCTGATTTGGTTTGATTGGCTTTTCTTACTCGTTTGATCTCAGAGCTGCTGCTAACATTGTAACTTATCTGCTTTGATCTTGAACCAAGTTTGATGGCCTGATATTCAGATTATTGTTGTTGGCTATTGTTGTCTGATAACAGGGCTTATGTGTTGCGTGCCGTTGAAACTGGTTCGGACGGGGCCTTACCTTTAACTGATGCTGCTGAGACTTTTTGATACCTTGTCCTATGTAATTTTGACGCAGCTTGTTTTGTGTCTCATTTCTCTGTTCTGTTCGAACTGATGCAGCTTGATACCATAGTTTGGTTTCTCTTGTTCTGCTTTGGACTTGATTTTCATTCTGTTTGGTAACAGATTTGTTTTTTTGGTGAATATTCATACCTGTATTGGCGCGAGCCCCTTCCTAGTTTTGTTTATGCTTTGAGTTCTGATGATGCTTATGGTTTTTCAGATGTGGGAAGTTTTGAAACCAAAGCGACTCAGACCTGCCGGCATCCGGGTCTGAGTCAGAACTTGCCTATGTATCAGTTTGGAAATCCAATCGCGGCAAAACGAATCAGTCCTACTTCATTTATTTTTTCTATTTCTCGGATGTCCCATATTGATAAGAACTTGTATTACCTGATCTGACGCCCACGGCGCGGATCGGTAACGGGGGTAGGACGCAGCTTCGGTTGTGCCACCCCCAGCACTCGATGATGACATTGTTCTGAGAGTGTCGAAAAAACTTCTAACATTTTCCTATTCTGTTTGTTCTGTTTTGATGTGCAGGTAACCGGAAACGGAAATCATTGAGAACAAGGTTGAAGACTTTAGCTTTTTAGGCTTATGTCTTAGGACAGAAAGATAATGTAACTAGGATTCTCTTGTAATTTGTAAACAAAGAGTTCAAATGAAATAAAATTCAATATTTTCCTTCCATTCAATTTTCTCTCAATTTTCTTTTATGCCTTGAATGGTTTATGTTTCATGAGTCATGAACTTTGAAATATTTTCACTGTTATGCAATAAAGATACCACTCATGCCCATCGCCTTTGAATATTTGAATATACCCTAAAACCTCAATTTCCCGTTCCAAGACATGATAACAAAAGGGAGAACTCGTGTTATGAATTGAGTTTGAAATATTCTCTAAAACAACCTGATTAATCCCCGAATAAATTCAAACTGACTTTCGCTGGTCACATAACTTCTCAAAACAAACCCGACAATATCCACTCCATTTTCAATCCAAAATTGCGCATTACTAAGAGAAAAGAAACTGCTCAAGAATGTCTTAAACAAAAAAACCATAAGCAAAGAACGGCCCAAGTCTAGTTAATTCTGAAAAACATACAGGCACCTTGACCCACGCGGCAAATAAATGCCTCAGGAATGATGTCTCAAAACTTGCGGTTTCCATGTAAAATGACCAAAATGCCCCTGGGGTAATTCCTGCAAACAAATTATGCTCCATGACTGGTTAGTGGTTAATGGATTCAAAATGAAATGCTATGTGAAATGACTGACTAAATGTAAGGGTAAAATTTGGGGTATTACAAGGTGCATCTGGCGTTTCAGAGTCAGAATAACTTCTTGTATTCAAGGTAGATATGCTTCTAGAGAGTTAATATAATTTTAATCTGCAGTAAAACTCTCAAACAAATTTTAGAGTATATAATTCTTAAATATAAATTTCCTAACAGTTATCATCAAAACAAAGAGTAATTATTAAGAACCAATCTGTGTTCTAACAAAAGTGAACCCCTATCTCCTCTCCTCTTTTACTTGGCAAAAAATGTGCTTAGTAGGGGCCTTACCAAACTAGTGAAGAACAAAAGGATCATCCTTATGGAGGCCACTAAAAGCCAAAAGATTCCTTCCCACACACTCTATGCTGATGATATTATGGCGTTTTCCAAAGGAAACATGACTTCCATACGCGCAATCTCTAAGTTGTTTCAAAGATATGCTCTTTGCTCTGGTCAGAAAGTTAATCCCATCAAATCCATAATCTATGCAGGCTCAATGAATTCTCATAGGATGAATCTCATTGCTACTAAATTAGGATTTTGCATTGGTAATCTCTCGTTCTTGTACTTGGGAGCTCCAATTTTTAAGAGTAGAAAAAAAAAATACTTTTTGTTGGTGTAAGTGCTAAAGGCCAAAAGTTTTGTTAGAATTTTGTACTTGTATCGAATTATTTATTAATAATTAAAAGAAATTTCTTTATTATATTTTTTTCCAAAACAATAAATTTCCTAGAATAGATAGTTCGTTTAATGAAAGATTAAGTGTGACTTAATCATGAGATACCATTAAGCACAAGGACATTATTCTTAAAGTAGTTGTAGTCAAAATTTATTGTGAAGTGAGATAACATTAAATCATTAAGAGTATGTGGATGGAACGATGATCACATCTCATAAATCATGGATAAAGAGTTATCAAGTCTTCACGTATGTATGAATATTAGGAGTGATATTTATACTTGACTGAGCCACTATGAAAATACTAAATAGAATCTTATGCAAAGTGTCATAAGTTATTCTTATGGTGATAGTGATGTATATCACCCTTCAAACTTAAACCACTATAGACTCTAGATGTAGAGTCGAGTACTCTATTAATGATCAAATATTATCTGTAACTAGATGACTATAAATACAATTGATGAGTACTCCATAAATCATGATAAGGGACATGAGTGACCTAAATGGAATTTTCTCATCCTACATAACATGATAAATGTGTAAAGGCCCAATATTGAACTGGACAATGGCAACACGGTCTATGCCTTGTGTTCAATATAGACATGAGGGGAAAAGGATAATTATACACACAAGCATTATCACATAAAGGTTTTGTCAGATTATATGACATTTCCGTGACCTAGGTAGCAGGTGAACGTCATGAGAACCTAAATGGTCACACACATAAGGACAAATTGATGAGAGATAAAATAAATAAGTAACACTATAAAATATTGTGTACTTAAGAGAATTATGAAACACCGTAAGGTATGATGCATTTAAGTAAATTTTAGAACACCGTAAGGTACGGTACACTTAAGTGAAATATGAAATACGGTAAAAAAACCGTGGGTTTAAGTGAAATATAGTACACCATAAGGTACAATCCACTTAAATGATATTTTTCAACTTGTATCTCACACAAGTGGTTCTATAAATAAAACCCTTCTGCAAAAGCTTTCACACTTAATGAAATCCGGTTTATGAAATTGTGGACGTAATCTCTCTCTTTCTCTCTCACTGAAAGTCTTCATATGTAACAACTAACACTAAGATTGGACACGCTTTATTTGTGTGAATTGAGTAGAGGCGTTGTTCTTCATCCAACACTCGTGAACATTCCTTCGATTCTGCATCAAAAGTGTCAATCGCCATTAGAGGTAATCGTTTTATCACTAATCATGCACCATTTGTAAGGATCAATTAAAGAAAAAATTTTTTGCTGCATTTTGAATCATAATTTTCCTTCACTTTCAACCTATTGCAGACAAGTAGGAGAAACTGGCATCTTAGTAAACTTCTCTGTTGACTATTGCTGGAAGATTGCTTTTGGTCAAAACTGTGATCCAAGGCATGCTTATTCACACTTGTTGGTCTACTCATGGGCAACCTCTCTTCTTAAAGACTTTGAAAGATGGTGTAGGAATTTTATTTGGAGTGGAGATACTTCATTTGGAGAGGAGATACTGATGTTGAAAGATTAAACTTGATTTGGGCCTAAAATATTATTTGGATTTTTGGGCTTAGCTGTTTTGGGCTTAGGTAACTTTAATTAATGTTTCTAGAAAACTCTTGTAATATTTGGAGTGTCTAGATATTTCTTAAGGTTGTAGTATTCTCTAGAATGCTCTTGGAATTCCTAGAGTTGAGAACTCTCTAGAATTGGTGTGTCTAGAGTTCTCCTTAGAGTACTATAAATAGAGATGTAATTCTACACTTTTACATCAAGAAAAATACAAAGTTCTCTCTTCCATAAATAATTCTTCCACCTATCAAGTTTTTCTTTAAGCCCCTAATATTCCCACACATTTTTCTTAAACACAAAAGGTCTTATTTCCAACAAAGTGGCATCAGAGCTTGAAGGTCCTCAAAAGATGGCGAATGGAGGTTTCCCTTTTCAAATATCGATACTCACAAAGAACAACTATGACAATTGGAGTATCAAGATGAAGGCACTACTAGGAGCTCAAGATGTGTGGGATATTGTTGAGAAAGGCTTTAAGGAGCAAGATGAAGCCTCCTTAAGCCAAGGTGTGAAGGAGACATTAAAGGAGTCAAGAAAGAGAGACAAGAAAGCTCTCTTCCTCATTTATCAATCGGTGGATGAAGATACATTTGAGAAGATCTCCAATGCAACGACGACCAAAGAAGCATGGGACAAGCTTCAAACTTGCAACAAAGGAGTGGAGCAGGTGAAAAAGATTTGTCTTCAAACTCTTAGAGGTGAGTTTGAACGTTTATTTACGGAAGAGTCTGAGTCAATTTCTGATTATTTTTCTCGAGTATTGTCCGTAGTCAATCAACTTAAAAGAAATGGTGAAGATGTTGATGAGGTGAAAGTCATGGAAAGAATACTTCGCACTTTAAATCCAAGTTTTGACTTCATTCTTACTAACATTGAAGAAAACAAGGATTTAAACACCATGACTATTGAGCAACTTATGGGTTCCTTACAAGCATACGAAGAAAAACAAAAGAGAAAAACTAAACAAAAGGAGACTATGGAACAACTACTACAACTCAATGCAAAGGAAGCAAACTATGTGAGTTACAAGAGTCAAAGAGGACGAGGTCGTGGCCAAGACCGTGGACATGGACGTGGACGAGGACATGAAGGAGAAAGAAGAGACAATTACAACAACTACTCCAACAACTTCAACAATGGATAAATAAGGTGGAATCCACAAGCAACAAGAGGTCGTGGAAATGGAAATTCATGGTCAAGGTGCAACAAGTTACAAATCAAGTGCTTCAATTGCAACAAAATTGGTCACTATGCATCTGAGTGTAGATTCTCAAAGAAGGTTATGGAGAAAGCTAACTTTGTAGAAGAAAAAGGTGGAGAAGAAGAAACTTTGCTACTCGCGTGCCAAAACCAATTTGAAGAAAAAATAAACAAGTGGTACCTCGACACCGGCGCAAGCAACCACATGTGCGGCGATCGAGGCATGTTCATAGAGATCAATGAAGCGACAACTGGAAATGTCTCATTTGGAGATGACTCAAAGATACCGGTCAAAGGCAAAGGTAAAATTCTCATACGCTTAAAGAATGGGAGTCATCAATTCATATCCAACGTCTACTATGTTTCTAACATGAAAAATAATATTTTGAACTTGGGACAATTATTGGAGAAAGGATATGACATCCACTTGAAAGAACATAGTCTTTTCTTAAGAGATTGTGAGTATAAATTGATCGCTAAGGTGTCTATGTCAAAGAATAGAATGTTCCTCTTGAACATTCAAAATGATGTGGCAAAGTGTCTCAAGGCCTGCTATACCGACTCTTCGCTGCTATGGCATCTACGATTTGGACACCTCAACTTCGGTAGTCTAGAATGTTTGTCAAAGAAGGAGATGGTGAGAGGCTTGCCTAGTATAAACCACCCAGACCAACTATGTGAAGGATGTCTAATTTGGAAGCAATTCCGAAAAAGCTTTCCAAAGGAATCAACATCAAGAGCGACAAAACCACTAGAGCTCATACACACTGATGTCTGTGGACCAATCAATCCAAACTCTTTTGGTAAGAATAAATACTTTCTCCTATTTATTGATGATTATTCTAGAAAAACATGGGTTTATTTCTTGAAGGAGAAATCAGAAGTGTTTGAAAACTTTAAGAAGTTCAAAGCCCTTGTGGAGAAAGAAAGTGGTCTTTCTATTAAGGCTATGAGATCTGACCGAGGAGGAGAGTTTACTTCAAATGAGTTCAACAAATATTGTGAAGAGCATGGAATCCGCCGCTTACTAACAGTGCCAAGATCGCCACAACAAAATGGAGTAGTGGAGAGAAAGAACCGAACCATACTTAATATGGTGCGAAGCATGCTTAAGAGTAAGAAGATGCCGAAAGAGTTTTGGGCCAAAGCAGTGGCATGTGCGGTTTACTTGACAAACCGTTCTCCAACAAGAAGTGTGCATGAGAAGACACCACAAGAAGCATGGAGTGGAAGGAAGCCAGGTATCTCTCACCTCAAAGTGTTTGGAAGCATTGCATATACCCACGTTTCAGATGAAAGGAGAACAAAGCTCGAAGATAAAAGTGAGAAGTATGTATTCGTGGGTTACGACTCAAGCTCCAAATGGTACAAGCTCTATAATCCAAATAGCGGAAAGATTGTCATAAGTCGTGACGTGGAGTTCGAAGAAGAAAATTGTTGGGATTGGAGTGTTCAATAAGACAGGTATGATTTTCTTCCTTATTTTGAAGAAGAAGAAGATGAAATGGAACAACCAATGATAGATGAACATATTACACCACCTACCTCACCAACACCAAGGTTGGATGAAACAAGCTCAAGTGAGAGGACACCACGATTAAGGAGCATTGAAGAGCTTTATGAGGTAACCGAAAACCAAAATGACATTAACCTCTTTTGTCTTTTTGGTGATTGCGAACCTCTAGGCTATTAAGAAGTTGTTGAAAATGTAAAGTGGAGAGACGCCATGGATGAAGAAATAAAGTCAATCACGAAGAATGATACGTGGGAAATTACTACACTTCCACGAGGACACAAAGCAATCGGAGTAAGATGGGTGTACAAGGCGAAGAAGAATGCAAAAGGAGATGTGGAGAGATACAAAGCAAGACTGGTGGCAAAAGGCTATAGTCAAAAACAAGGAATTGACTATCATGAGGTATTTGCCCCCGTTGCTCGTCTTGAAACTATTAGACTGATCATTTCTTTGGCAGCCCAGAATGAATGGAAGATCTATCAAATGAATGTGAAGTCGGCCTTCTTGAATGGTTTTCTCGAAGAAGAAGTTTATATCGAGCAACCACAAAGATATGAAGTAAAAGGGCAAGAAGAAAAAGTCCTCAAGTTGAAAAAGGCGTTGTACGGACTCAAGCAAGCTCCGAGAGCTTGGAATGTTCGAATCGACAAGTACTTTAATATATGAGCATGCACTCTATATTAAAGCGCAAAGTGGAAATATTTTGATTGTGTGCTTATATGTTGATGACTTGATCTTCACTGGGAACAATCTAAGCATGTTCGAAGAGTTCAAGAAAGACATGTCAAATGAATTTGAGATGACAGATATGGGGCTCATGGCATATTATCTTGGCATTGAAGTAAAGCAAGAAGACAAAGGAATTTTTATCACCCAAGAAGGCTATGCAAAAGAAGTCCTTAAGAAGTTCAAGATGGATGATGCCAATCCGGTTGGCACCCCGATGGAATGTGGCAGCAAGTTGAGTAAGCATGAAAATAGAGAGATTGTGGATCCAACTCTTTACAAAAGTTTGGTTGGAAGTCTACGTTACTTGACAAGTACAAGGCCGGATATTCTCTATGATGTAGGAGTCTAAGTCGTTACATGGAAGCTCCAACAACAACTCACTTCAAGGCGGCAAAGAGAATCCTTCGATATATCAAAGGTACAACAAACTTTGGCTTACACTATTACTCTTCTAACAATCATGAAATTGTTGGCTATAGTGATAGCGATTGGAGTGGAGACGTGGACGATAGAAAGAGCACTACTGGTTTTGTATTCTTTATGGGAGATACTGCTTTCACTTGGATGTCAAAGAGACAACCTATCGTCACACTGTCAACTTGTGAAGTTGAATATGTTGCTGCTACATCATGTGTTTGCCATGCAGTTTGGCTAAGGAACTTGTTGAAAGAGTTAAAAATGCTACAAGAAGATCCTATGGAAATATGTGTTGACAATAAATTAGCACTTGCTTTGGCAAAGAATCTTGTATTTCATGAAAGAAGTAAACACATCGACACCCGTTACCACTTTATAAGAGAATGCATCGAGAAGAAGGATGTGAGGTTGAAGTATGTGATGTCTCGAGATCAAGCTGCCGACATTTTCACCAAGCCACTCAAGTTGGAAACGTTCATAAAGCTAAGTGTCGCTACTCGAAAAATGCATCGCGCAACGACGGGGAGGCGAAAAAGATAGACAGAAGAGTCGCCACCGAACTTTATTTATCCCATGAGGGGAAAGGAAAATATCGAGAAAACCTTAAGAAAATAATGGATAAGATGGTCTCGCGACCAAGAACGGGTTCGGAAGCCGGTTATGCGAAGGGAAGGTATTAGCACCCCTCGCATCCATCGTACTCGATGGGAACCTTTTGTTTGTCGACGTGTGAATTTATCTGCTTAAATATTATGCTATAAAGAGTGTTCTAAAAGATAGAGAGAAGGGTTTAGAAACGGGGAAAGAGGGGTAACGGAGAAGAAAAGAGAAAGAACAGACTCGGTAGGACTTCGCGGTCCTAGGCCTACGTATTCTCAATAGATGTGAGAAAGTCAGAGTCGACGTAGTTCGGGGAACTACAGACATGGGGGAAAGTGCTCGACAAGGATTGTGGCCCTTGTGCCTATGTATCTTTACTTGAACGAAGTAAAGAATCAGAGCAGCCGTAGTTCGGCCTACGGTGTGCGGGGAAGTCTTGGTAGACGCTGCTATCGTGCGCATTCTAGCAGTTAGGTGTATTGCTGCTCGCTCGTTGGAGACTTAGGTGTTACCTGTTTGCGGTAGAACGAACGTAGCATGCCTTTCTGGGAAAGGGTGAAAAAGAAAAAGGGTGCTCGCTAGGATATCGCAATCCTATGCCTACGTATTCCCATTATGCATGAGAAATCAGAGCAACGTAGTTCGTGCCTACGGTGCGGATAACCGGTGTGTTTGGGGATGATGTTATCGTGCGCGTTCTAGCAGTTTAGGTGTTTTGCTGCTCGCATGTGAGGAGACTTATGCGTACCTGTTTGCGGTAGAACGGACGTAACATATCCTGTTTGAAAGGTTGGTTTTCGCCATGCGAGGCAAGGTATCATGTTTGATTGGTTGAGATTGTTTTTGGGGCGAGATAGGTCCTCAGATAATAACCCCTACGGGTAGTACCCAATTCATTGTCTCAAAGTTTTTGTTATAAAAAGGTGTGGCGAACGAGGCGTCTTCGTATTGAAAGACGAGCGTCGAAACCACCCTCACTACAGTGGGCATCCCAACGCTCGGAGAAGAAGAGGTCTACACCCAATCCTCTCTCTTTAATTCAATACAAAGGGAACTTCATTCTCTTATTAAAGATGTTTTTAGTTTTGAATGGTAAGTGCTTTGCGACAGAGAACCCTACGGTAAACGTCAGCACTCGGGATAGGAGAAGGCCTACGCCTAACCACTCCACGACCATTCAAGTTTTTGTTATGAAAAGATTTGAAAATGCACTCGGTACAGGACCGAGGTTTTAGGTGTGAAAATTGTGGAAGGAAGTTGTGAAAGCGAGATGGTGGATAAAGTCGCGTCTTTGTATTGAAAAACGAATATCAAGACCACCCTCACTACAGTGGGCATCCCAACATTCGGAGAGGAAGAGGTCTACACCTAATCCTCTCTTTTTAATTCAATACAAAGAGAAATTTATTTTAAAGATGGTTTGAAAATGGACTCGGTACGAGACCGAGGTTTTTGAAATTACACTCGGTGTGGAGCCGAGGTTTTAGGAGGAAAAGGGGTGGAAGCGTCTTCGTATTGAAAGACGAGTGTCGAAACCACCCTCACTACAGTGGGCATCCCAACACTCGAAGAAGAAGAGGTCTACACCCAATCCTCTCTTTTTAATTCAATACAAAGAATTTATTTGTTTATTGAAGAGATTTGATAACCTACCAAAGAGATGAGATAAATTCGAATATATACAAGAAATAGATAATATACAAGATATATAATCAACAGTCCACCAATTTAAATTTTAATGGTTTCGATATTTTATTAGGTATTTTTTGGAAGAATGTACAAGTGTTGAATATTTACAAGATAGTAATAATATACAAATATAATATGTACAAGAATATAAATGACTGAAAATAAAACAGTTGTATATTTGACAGAAAATTAAAGCAGTGGTATATTGACAGAAAATAAAGCAGTTGTGTATTTGACAGAAAATTAAAACAGTGGTATATTGGCAGAAGATAAAGCAGTTGTCAGTTGGTTAGTGTATTGAATCGGGACTCGAAAGAATGGGATCTCGTCTTAACCACAAACAAAATGTCGATTAATCGAAGGTAGCCTATCGCGATCCCAAAGTAAGGAAGATGACCCAAATGGTCGTCCCCCATAGATTTGAAATCAGGAAGGTTATCGACTTCGAAAATCTGACGCTTGCGGATAAAAAGACTTCATCGATCCAAATAGTCAAAATAAAAATCGAAACAGAATAAGAAATGAGGAGAGGAAAAGGTGGGTCTCGGATCCAACGATACTTATCAATATTGACTCAGTAATCGATTTATGGAAGCGTCGTCATCGACCAAAACAGATGAAATGACATAAAAAGTTCAGTAACAAATGAAAAATAAGATTAATTTCTAAAAAGAAAATATATGAACTTCTAAATATACAACTATAATATAAAATAATATAAACTCTAATAGAAAATAAATCTAAAGTTCTAAATATAAAAAAGCGCTAGAGAAATATAATATAAATAGAATATATTTACAAAAATAATAATAGTATTTACATAATTTAAAGAAAATTTAGAAATATATAAAATACATAAAATATATTTACAAAAATAGAATTCACAATATACAATATTTATGAAATAACAAAAATGCTTTATATAATATTTACAAAGTTATAAGTTAAATGATATTTACATAATATGAAATAATATGTTTACAAAATAGTAATAATAATAATATACATAAAGAAAACTAAAACAAAATATAATTAATAATAATAATAACATCTCATTTAAAACTATAAAAAAAAATCTTATATAAAACAATATATAATTATTTACTAATAATATGTACAAATAATATAAGAAAAAAAAAGGGATGAAATCAGAAGGGGGTGGTAAGTCAGATCAAGGGATTCGGGCCTTAGGCCCGTCAACAACCAACGGCAAAAAGAATAATGACAGAAAAATAAAAATGAAAAAACAAAATCAAAATCCTTTTCTTCACACGCGGTCAACACCTATTCTTCCTGTTCACAATCACCTCCGCAAATTCACCCTCTCCGATCTTTGAAAACTCTTTCTCCAGATCCTTCATAAAATCACTTCTCCATTCACTCTGTTCCAGCTTCTGTGCGATTGGGGTTCGACGTTTGTTGAAGATTCTGGGTGTGTTTTGGTTTGGGTTGTTTGAAGGAAGCGATGTCGATGGTTGGTTTGGGATTATAAAACGGCAGAGTTTGAAGGTTGACGTTGGGGACGTGTTATCTTCACGGTTTCGAAAGTTGGTGATTTGTTAGAGTTTGATTTGCAGATGGTTGTTGGTAAGGAAGGAGTTCTGATTCTTGCTGGATGGTTGACGTTGTTGATTAGGGTGGATTTAAGAATGAGAAAATTGAGGAAAGTTTGAAGGAGGTGGAAGATTTCTGGAAAATAAGGGTAGTGGAGATTAGGGGTTTTGGTTCATTGTTAAAGGAAATGGGATTTTGCAGAATTTTTCGGTTCTTTCTCCCTCATCTCATCATTTCTGGTTTGATTTGTGTGTGGGTTTATTGATTTTGTTGGCTGTGTTTGTGTGTTTGAAGAAAACGAAAATAGGGAGGAAGAGAGTTTTGGTGAAGGAGAGGAAATGGTTTGCTGAAGAAAGAATTTGAAGATAGTGATGATTTTTCGGAAGGATCAAGGAGGTAGCGGCTAGGGTTGTGTCCTTGGAATTTAGGGTTTGGAGGCTACTTCAGATTAGGGTTCCCCTTGTGAAGGGGATGATGAATAGGGTCTTATACCCTACGAAAATGACACATGGCACAACAGCTTTTTTTTTTTTGAATTTTTTCTGGTTAATAATTACTAATAACAAATGCTGATTAATGAATAATTATTAAAAATTAACTAATAATAAATATAATTAAAAAATGATTTTATTAAAAAGAAAATTCTAAATAATACTAAACTAAAATAATTCTAATCTAATAATATCTAATAATTGAGAATGATCTAATCCCTAAATAATTCTGAATAAATAAAATAAAATAAACCTATTAATTCTAATTTAAAGCAATTAATCTAATAAATCAAAATTAACAAAATCTATCTTTAAATAAACTCTAAACTAAAACTTGATTTATATTAACTAAAAAGTTTTCTAATAAACAAAAATAAATAAATAAATAAAAAGTAAATAGAGTAAAAAGAAAATAATTTTTAAAATTAAATAAATAAATAAAAACTATATCTAAACATAAAAACTATATTCAAAAAGTAAGCAATTATCTAAAATCAACTCTATTTCTATGTAAAAAATAATAATAAAATCCTATTCTAAAATTAAAAGTTAATTAAACTATTTTTAAGTCTAAATAATAAAAATAAAAACCTAATTAATATTTACTTATATAAACCTAAATAATTCTAACTACTGTCAAAACAAAATCCTAAAAAACCTAAACTAAATAAATAAATAAAATAGAATCTAAATTATTAAAATTTAACTAAATACAATCTGACTATTAATAATAAAACAAATTAATTTTAATTTAATAATCCTAATAAATACCATAAATCATAATTAATAATTAGTACAAAATAAAAAAATAAAAAGAAAATAAAAAATTAAATAATAAATAACAATTAACCCTAATCAAATTAAATATTCTAATAAAAATAATAAATAAATAAATAAGCTAAAAACTCTAAATAACTCTAACTAATTCTAAAAAAAATTAACAAAATTCACACAAAACAAAATTCTATGTTAAAACAAAATAAAACTCTAATTAACTCTTAATAATAAAAATACACTAGAAATTATATTTAACCTAAAAGCTATTTCTAAACTATATAATTAAATCTATTTAAAATAAAAACTATTTCTAATAAAATTAAAAACGGTTAAAATTATAGAATAAAAAAAAATAAAATCTAAAAACTATTTAAATCCTAAAATATCTCTGACATTACTAACTTAATTCTAAAATCCTAAAATATCTCTAACATTACTAACTTAATTATAAAATCCTAAAATATCTCTAAAATTAAATCAAATCTAATTAATTCTAATATTAAAATAATTCTAAAAACAAATTAAATCTATGCTATAAAAATAATCTATTTCTATTCTAAATAAATAAAAAACTATTTCTAATAAAAATTCTAACTAAATTAAAAAATCTATTTAAAAACTATTAAAATAAAATCTATTCTAAAGAAATAAATAAATAACTATTCTAATTCTAAAAATATAATAAAACAAAATTCTACATCTAATTAAATTAAATAGGTGATAAAAATAAAAAAAAAGAACAAAATAGTAATATTTGCAAGGAAAAAGAGAAATTAAAAAGGATTGAAATATTTACGAAAATGCCCTTAGGCCACGTGTCGCGCTTCCATTAGGCAAAATAAATCAAGTTTTGAAAAACGCTCAAAGTGGACACGTGTCTAGACGGCATGAAATTAAGTGAAAAAAAGCAAAAATATTTACAAAAGCTGGCAGGCAAATTTAGGGTATGACAGATGCCCCTATCTAATCGGCTTAGACCGAGTAAGATGAATTACTGCAGCATTCATCTTTCAAGGTATAAGTCGATTAGATACAAAGAAGACCCTGAATTTGTCCAAAAAAGGAAAACAAAAATTTGAGAAATGAGATACAGACAAACCTGACACCCAAAAGGATGTAGGGAGATAAGCTTCTCCGAAGAGATTGCCACTTATCGCTGACTTTAAATGATATGCCCCTGACTGGGCTAAATTTGTCGTTGAAGATTTGATTAACCATGGGGTTGAAATACATCATGCGATACACCCATGGTCTTGAAAAGGTGCCCCTGTCTGGGCGGAATTTTGCTTTGATATTCTTAAATTTCGCGGGGAGACCCGCGGTCTTGTGGAGATTGCCCCTGACTGGGCTGATTATGATCTTGAAAATCTTCGAGATTAATCCTGGATCTGACCTCGCATACGCGGATGCTTGATGAGAATGATGTTTCATATCAAATGGAAATGCAAGTGCAAATGCTAATGCACGGAGATGCAAGAGCTGAGGAAATATGATATGATTATGGGTATGCATATGATGCAAGATGCTTATGAAGTCGAATGCGATGCATATGATGCGTATGATTGCAGGCAGGTGATGGAAACGCAGGTTAGACTTTGGTGGTTGCCAATGCAGGCTGAACTTTGGGTTGGAAGTACCAGATGAGGGCTGGTATTCGGAGAGTAGACCGCCAGACAAGGACTGGTGGCGAAAGCTTATGTTGTCAAAGGAGGGCTGATTTTGTGGTTTGCCAGATGGGAGCTGGACTTTGGGATGAGGTTTACCAGACAAGAACTGGTGGCAAAAGGTTAAGTTGTCAGACGAGAACTGACTTCTAGGTTTGGTGTCAGACGGGAACTGACTTTGTGGTTTTCCAGACGAGGACTGGACTTTGAAATTGTGTTTTCCAGACGAGGACTGGTTAAACGGAAGGTGACCAGATGGGACTGGTTTGAAAGCTGACATATACCAAGCGGGAATTGGTATTCAGCGAAGGGTTGACCAGATGGGACTGGTATTTAGGCTTGCCAGACAAGAACTGGACTTTGGAGGTTTCGGTTTATTTTGATAGGTGACAGGTTTAGGCTGTGGGATGAAGAATCCAATGACAACAAGGCCTTTTCGGAAGGTTAAGGTTAATTGGGTGAGGTGACGGTATGATTCCCCAACACTCGTTTTGAACTCAACAGTTGCAGATGAAGATGAAATTGCTTGAGTAGCTTGCCATGAGAAGACCTCGAGATGGCTTTCCCCAGAGTTTGTACCACGAAAGGGTTCATCATTGTTGAACTGATTCTCGTGGTGGTTGGCTTCAATGTACTTTTGGAGTAGCTTGCTCTTGAAAGAGCGTTGAAGCGACTTAACTTATCCTGATTGAACATTGGAGGGATCTATCTTCAAGTCAGAGAAATTCTAGGTGGCCTTCCTCTGATTGGTGTGATTCACTTTTGATCAGCCGCTTCTTGAATGATTTGCCCCATAATCAACTGATGTTTGGGGATTTGCCTCAGACTGACTGATTCCAAATTCTCGGGATGACAATGCCCCAGCTCCATAGGGACTACAAAGCATGCTCGATTCTGATCCAGACTGCTGAAATGGTCAAGTCCTGTTTGATTGCTTTATGTTAGAATTTCCTCAATGCCAACCACTGACTTGCAATTAAAATTGTTTATTCACGAATGGTAATTTTAATGCGAAGTTCATGCAAATTTTTTTTTAAGAATTGTCGTTTATTGAGTGTCGTGATAGTGAGACGAATGGACCATTAATCCAAATGTTGTGCTAACTTGATTGGTGTAAAATATATAGCAAGGAAAATGACACCAATGCTGATGATTAGCAAATACGTGAGGAGTCAGGTTACGCAACCTTGCGATAGTATGCTTTCAGAATAAACCTCGACTCAATTAGGTCTTTCGAGGGTTGTAACGTGGTCTGGCTCACGGTTATAGAAACAAAGGATATTAGGCTCAAAGTTAATTTGTACCCACCCCTTCTTCTTGATGACTTCCAGTCCTATGTTCAGTTAATTCTACACCTATTTGATGGTGTAAGCTTGATGGTTTCAAGGTTTGCTTGAAATGGCAGCCACCTTATTTGGACGGATGTCAGTGACCCCTTTTGGATGGTCACTGAATCTTATTTTGTTTTTGGTTGAGGGTTTGAGGACCTCTTTTGGTTTTTATTTTGATCCCTTACTTTTGCATGGACTGACTTTGCTTGTTAGATCCATCGGGATAGCCTTGATTTTTGCCTAAGTCCCCTTTTGAGGTGTTTGACTTAGCAGGCTTTTGATATTTTTTGATTTTGTTGGTGAATTGTGACTGCCATGTCGTGGGTCATTGATGAACAACCGTCTTCTGGATTTTGCTTTATGCATAGTGGACTAACTGAACAACTACCCTGCCCCCGGTTGAGTGTAAGGGTTTGAATATCCGAAGGAAACTCCTATTTCTAGGCTCGAAGTGGTTGACTAGGGATTAACTCCTTATATCTCCGGTGTTTAGGGGATTTGAAACAATGCCTGTACATCATTGACGAGATTATGTCTGAAAGCATACAGTTTGCTATTATGGGTATTTCGTTTTCGTCATCCTCCCTCCAATATTTGCTAAACACAACAGTGATGAAGTGGAGTGGATAAAAGTGTATGTGTCTGTGATAAGTGGAAATAATGAGTGAATACGACGTGACTGATTCGGAAAATGCATAATAACTCCATTAATATTACCATTCAAAACAACAATGTTTAAACACAAATAGCAATTAACAGGAAATAAACTACAAGATGCAAATGATAAAAGCGTTCAAGGACTGCCAATGTTGAGGACGTCTGCTTGTCTAGACCACTGGCTTCTGGAAATGACCCTTGAAATATTCGAGTTTAGACAGCTGAGAGGTTGACATGGACAAACAAACTTCCTTCTGGAAAAGAGATGTACCCTTTGTCAATCAACTGTTGCACTTTGGCTTGGAAGGCTTTGCAATCTTCGGTCGGGTGCCCCATGGATCCTCCATGATATCCACACTGAGCATTGGGATTGTACCCCGGAGGGTAAGGTTCTGGCATAAGCTTAAGAGTCTTAGGCTCCACCAATGAGAGGAGCAGTCCTTCTTTCCAAGTTATTGTTGGGCCTATTCTGATCGCGGCGCTGATTCGGATGACCTCGGCCATGGGCTCGTTGATTTGCATGAGGAGCGACCCGTGGCTTATGGGATGAAGCTTTAGGCATGGCCGATTGTCCATGAGGATAACATGGCACTGGTAATGATGCCTGTGGAGTAGACGAGGGACTATAGAGTTTTGTTGGTACATAGTGAGAATACTCAACGTTTGCTATGAGTGCGCTGGTTTCATCCTTCTCTTCCTCATGAAAATCGTCGAAAGATTCAATCTCACTGGCCTGGCTGCCTGATGCGTCCTGGATTTGTCCACTTTTGAGGTAGCTTTCGAGGCGCTCTCCTACAATCACAAGGTCAGAGAAGCTTGATGGCGTACAACCAGCCATTCTTTCAAGATAAGAGCCATGCAAACTGTTGATGAACATGTCAATCAGTTCCTTGTCCAAAAGTGGTGGTTGCACCCTTGCTGCAAATTCTCTCCACCGTTGTGCATATCCCTTAAAAGGTTCATTTTCATTCTGAGATAGGTTTTGCAACTGCATGCGGATGAGAGGAGTGTCCAAATTGAACTGGTAAAACTTTAGAAAAGCGCTGGCTAGGTCCCTCCACGATTGGATATGACTCCTTTCTAAATCTGTGTACCAACTTAATGATGCCCCACTCAGACTTTCTTGAAAACAGTGGATCATCAGCTTATCGTCATGAGTATAGGGGGTCATTTTTCAACAGTACATCACCAAATGACGCCTCGGGCAACTAAAGCCTGTGTACTTCTCGAAGTTGGGTATCTTGAATCTTGGAGGGATCACCAAGTCTAGCACTAGACACATATCAGCAGCATCGAGTCTGGGCATGTCAGACACTCTCATAGCTTGAATTGTCTCCTCAAGGGCACGTAGCTTTTCTTCCATGGGATCAGTCTTTGGCATCCTCGGGGGTCGAGTTGGAACTTTTACTTGCGGAGGATGGCCATCCGGCGGAAGATCATACAGTGGATTGTTCGTCACAATAAACCCTGGTGGGGACTCAACATTCTGGTGGTCGTTCTCTGACATAGCTATCTCAGCTTGCTTCGTTTTGACTTGGCTTCTCGAAGCTTCTACGTTCCTCTTTCTTCAAACTCTTTGTAGCTCTCACAAGTTTGACATGAGTGTCGGGAAATCAACTGCAGGTTATGGACAGAGGACGGGTAAGCTCTTGGTATCTGGTTAGGGAAGAAAATGCAAAATGATGCAGATATGCTTATGCAAATGCAATGCAATGAGTGCACACGAGAACAGATCCACAACAACGATTAAAGTCACAGATCATGCAAGACAACAACAAAAGGTATCTCTCCCCTCGGGTGAGCAATCTACTGGTTTAATAAGAGGGTATCCCAAAGGCTTTAAAACAAAGTCCCATGCACTAACCCTCAAAAGTTTTCCATCAGAACGACTACTCGTAAGACGGTAATCCTTTCAAAGGATGAACACAGAGTTATGTTTTAGCAACCTTCGGAATAAGGTTCTACAAAAAGGTCCTCAGAGTCACGGATTCCCAAATTGGAAATAAAGATGCCATTACGACTACACGTAAGACATAATCATCCCAAAGGGGTCTCATCTGAGCGGTGGATTTCAAACAAACTCAACGAGTCTTAAGTCTCGCAAATCAGAAAGAAACCACCTCCTAATCTTAGTGTGTACTTGAAAGCTCGGGTAGAAAGCTTTTATCCTCACAAACCAACCAAATAAACCCAGAAGTTAGAGAAAAAAGCATAAACAAATAAAGCAAATAAAACACAAACACGACAAAAAAATTAGGCTTGGCTCGCTGAATATTTCCCCAGCAGAGTCGCCAGCTGTCGCTACTCGAAAAATGCATCGCGCAACGACGGGGAGGCGGAAAAGATAGACAGAAGAGTCGCCACCGAACTTTATTTATCCCATGAGGGGAAAGGAAAATATCGAGAAAACCTTAAGAAAATAATGGATAAGATGGTCTCGCGACCAAGAACGGGTTCGGAAGCCGGTTATGCGAAGGGAAGGTATTAGCACCCCTCGCATCCATCGTACTCGATGGGAACCTTTTGTTTGTCGACGTGTGAATTTATCTGCTTAAATATTATGCTATAAAGAGTGTTCTAAAAGATAGAGAGAAGGGTTTAGAAACGGGGAAAGAGGGGTAACGGAGAAGAAAAGAGAAAGAATAGACTCGGTAGGACTTCGCGGTCCTAGGCCTACGTATTCTCAATAGATGTGAGAAAGTCAGAGTCGACGTAGTTCGGGGAACTACAGACATGGGGGAAAGTGCTCGACAAGGATTGTGGCCCTTGTGCCTACGTATCTTTACTTGAACGAAGTAAAGAATCAGAGCAGCCGTAGTTCGGCCTACGGTGTACGGGGAAGTCTTGGTAGACGCTGCTATCATGCGCATTCTAGCAGTTAGGTGTATTGCTGCTCGCTCGTTGGAGACTTAGGTGTTACCTGTTTGCGGTAGAACGAACGTAGCATGCCTTTCTGGGAAAGGGTGAAAAAGAAAAAGGGTGCTCGCTAGGATATCGCAATCCTATGCCTACGTATTCCCATTATGCATGAGAAATCAGAGCAACGTAGTTCGTGCCTACGGTGCGGATAACCGGTGTGTTTGGGGATGATGTTATCGTGCGCGTTCTAGCAGTTTAGGTGTTTTGCTGCTCGCATGTGAGGAGACTTATGCGTACCTGTTTGCGGTAGAACGGACGTAACATATCCTGTTTGAAAGGTTGGTTTTCGCCATGCGAGGCAAGGTATCATGTTTGATTGGTTGAGATTGTTTTTGGGGCGAGATAGGTCCTCGGATAATAACCCCTACGGGTAGTACCCAATTCATTGTCTCAAAGTTTTTGTTATAAAAAGGTGTGGCGAACGAGGCGTCTTCGTATTGAAAGACGAGCGTCGAAACCACCCTCACTACAGTGGGCATCCCAACGCTCGGAGAAGAAGAGGTCTACACCCAATCCTCTCTCTTTAATTCAACACAAAGGGAACTTCGTTCTCTTATTAAAGATGTTTTTAGTTTTGAATGGTAAGTGCTTTGCGACAGAGAACCCTACGGTAAACGTCAGCACTCGGGATAGGAGAAGGCCTACGCCTAACCACTCCACGACCATTCAAGTTTTTGTTATGAAAAGATTTGAAAATGCACTCGGTACAGGACCGAGGTTTTAGGTGTGAAAATTGTGGAAGGAAGTTGTGAAAGCGAGATGGTGGATAAAGTCGCGTCTTTGTATTGAAAAACGAATATCAAGACCACCCTCACTACAGTGGGCATCCCAACATTCGGAGAGGAAGAGGTCTACACCTAATCCTCTCTTTTTAATTCAATACAAAGAGAAATTTATTTTAAAGATGGTTTGAAAATGGACTCGGTACGAGACCGAGGTTTTTGAAAATACACTCGGTGTGGAGCCGAGGTTTTAGGAGGAAAAGGGGTGGAAGCGTCTTCGTATTGAAAGACGAGTGTCGAAACCACCCTCACTACAGTGGGCATCCCAACACTCGAAGAAGAAGAGGTCTACACCCAATCCTCTCTTTTTAATTCAATACAAAGAATTTATTTGTTTATTGAAGAGATTTGATAACCTACCAAAGAGATGAGATAAATTCGAATATATACAAGAAATAGATAATATACAAGATATATAATCAACAGTCCACCAATTTAAATTTTAATGGTTTCGATATTTTATTAGGTATTTTTTGGAAGAATGTACAAGTGTTGAATATTTACAAGATAGTAATAATATACAAATATAATATGTACAAGAATATAAATGACTGAAAATAAAACAGTTGTATATTTGACAGAAAATTAAAGCAGTGGTATATTGACAGAAAATAAAGCAGTTGTGTATTTGACAGAAAATTAAAACAGTGGTATATTGGCAGAAGATAAAGCAGTTGTCAGTTGGTTAGTGTATTGAATCGGGACTCGAAAGAATGGGATCTCGTCTTAACCACAAACAAAATGTCGATTAATCGAAGGTAGCCTATCGCGATCCCAAAGTAAGGAAGATGACCCAAATGGTCGTCCCCCATAGATTTGAAATCAGGAAGGTTATCGACTTCGAAAATCTGACGCTTGCGAATAAAAAGACTTCATCGATCCAAATAGTCAAAATAAAAATCGAAACAGAATAAGAAATGAGGAGAGGAAAAGGTGGGTCTCGGATCCAACGATACTTATCAATATTGACTCAGTAATCGATTTATGGAAGCGTCGTCATCGACCAAAACAGATGAAATGACATAAAAAGTTCAGTAACAAATGAAAAATAAGATTAATTTCTAAAAAGAAAATATATGAACTTCTAAATATACAACTATAATATAAAATAATATAAACTCTAATAGAAAATAAATCTAAAGTTCTAAATATAAAAAAGCTCTAGAGAAATATAATATAAATAGAATATATTTACAAAAATAATAATAGTATTTACATAATTTAAAGAAAATTTAGAAATATATAAAATACATAAAATATATTTACAAAAATAGAATCCACAATATACAATATTTATGAAATAACAAAAATGCTTTATATAATATTTACAAAGTTATAAGTTAAATGATATTTACATAATATGAAATAATATGTTTACAAA